>JAVCKT010097724.1:0-11409 GCA_032273925.1 Rhynchotus rufescens
AAAAGAACAAAAAGAACAAGAGACAGCAAAGAACATTAAACTTAACACAATTTAAATATTTCATGACTTAAACAAGAGTGTTATTGCCAAAAGAGAAAAACAGAAGCATCAGAGATCAGTACTATTCCCTACTGAGTTTGAGCTGTACAAAGACCAGCTGCAGCAGGAGGTGACACTAGGGCTCTTCACTTCTTTCTGTATCGCCACTCCTCTCCCTTTGCTCTGGTTTCTGCCTGGGCTTTGAGACCTAATTAGGCTGCTGCTTCTTTTCATAGGCAGGAGCCCTCATCCTGAGCAGATCTGTGAGCTGCTACTCAGTCTCCTCATTCAGTCCTACTCTGTGGATGAATTCCTGCTACGACTAATGAAATCCTTTCAGTCAAGCAGAACCATGTTATTAAGTACATGAGCCCTTACGGAATAAAATATTCGTGTTAATTGGGCTGATGCTTTTCCTGATCCAATCCTCTTGATGTCTTCTGTCCCTGTCTCCTATTTTATACTAACTTTATTTCAAGTAGTAAACTACTTAGGGCAAGAATCATGCTTTCTGCCTGCTTTGTGTTCTAAGCTCATTCCATCTGGACCCAAAGATAAAATTATATTATTGATAATATTCTGCAAAATATTCATAGGATAGTGTAGCATAAATCAGCATGACCAAATACTGCAGTAAAAAACAGCAGTCATAGGAGACGCCTGGAATGAGGTATATTGCTGATTTACTGCAGAGGATAAATCTTGTTTGTTAGCTTGATATTTACTCCTCGTGAAAATAAACTATGTTAGTCTTATTTCCTCTCCCCCTCCTTTCTCATGAATACAAAAATGCAGATCCCCCTTAAACGCATCCCCAATGCACAAATTCAAAGCACAACAAGAAATATATTTAGTTAGAGCAATTAAGCAGCACAGATTGATGCGTAGACCCAGAATATCTTTGGAAATGTCTCCTCCTGCAAAAGCTTTTGGAGAGTCATAGGAAGAGTGACCTGATTTTAAGGAATTTGAAAGGAATAAATGTCATTTTTCAGCAGTCTGCTCACCATTTCATGCAGGTGGATTGATATTGTGCGACACAATGTGCAGTTACACTATTAGGTGCACGTCCTAAGCAGCATCACCATAAATAGAGGATGCTGACAACAAGATCAAACGTGCCAATGCTGAACACTGCCATCCTGTACCACAATGAAGCCCAAAATTACACTGGCTTCCCTGGCAGTGGAAATCTTAACATGACCCTTGAGTGAACCTCTATCCTCTTGATTCCATTTTCAGAGGAGAACTGAAAGGAACAAGGGTGAAGAAATCTGTTTTATGCAGTGGCTGTGATGTGGCAATATTAATAAGAATTGTAATTATGGCACCATGCCAGTAATCACTAAAATTGCTGCAGCATCAACCTTACAACCTCGACTTTCCTCATTCAATCATGGTCTATAGGTTTTCATAAAACTTTCCATTAATATTTTATAACACTGGTACTCAGCAAGAAATTGCAGACACAGCAAATTACTAGTGTAAAAAAAGAATGGATGTCCTTTTTTAAGTGCAGGTTCTGATACTGAAGGTGAGAATTAACACCAAAAATAAATTAAATTATAACTACTACTGCATTTTGTAGGTATGTATATTATGTGGAAGAAAAAGACAGGGAAAGAAAAAGTGCTGTATCTGCAATTATTGTTTTGTGTAGTCTCCGTGTTCAGGTACTGGCAAAGTACCATAACAGTCTCTTTTGGCCATCATTCAGACCTTGGTCTGGACAGACACCCTTTTCCAGCTTTCCCCCGCCTGCTGGTACGCCAACGAGTCTTTCAAAACAACATTACATGATGCTCATCCCTAACGACAGTGCAACTATGATCAGTTATAGTGGTGAATAGTATTTTAATTTAATTTATCATAAATTGAGATCACTATCCACAGGAGGATATCCTTACAAAACTGAATTTCTAAGGGTGTGAAAGCATTTTACAGTCCATGAATATAAGCTGACTTTTCCAGAAGTCATCTCTAGTATCACAAGCTTCACATGTTATTTCAAGGTTTACCTTTATCCTAACTCTAACTCCAACCCCAACCCTAATCTCTCATGGAGCCTCAAGTAGAACCCACCAGACCTGTTTCAGACCCATAGGACAAAATGGTCATTGGAGAGAACTTGGTGAAGCCTTGCATCTTCATTGGCATGTTCTTTGCAACCCCACTCTCCATGTGTCACCAAGCTCTATCTATCCCCTAGCCCGAGATGTAATCTGCATTGTGGCCTCAAGAGATTCAAGAAATAGAGCGTCTTTCATTAGGATGCATTGATAAATTCTTCTCCTAATTTGTTTGAACTTAGCAAAAATCATTTTATGCATTACTGCCTGGCAACACTGGTCTACCTTTCTTGCCCTTTTCATATGTGAGCATGCTTTGGACTGGACCTGCCAGGGAAAGTAAACACCTGCCTCCTTTCCTAAGTCCCAGGAAACATACAACTTCATTCATGTAGAGATCTGTTCTAACACCTCAGTGTCTTTACCATCAAAAATATATTTCTTTTAGCTTTAATTTTATGTGCTGAAATTAAACTTTCTCTATTTTCCATCATAGATATGGAAAACTTTGCTTGCTTTCTCTTTGCAGCAATATTTTATATTGGTTTTGTCTTCCTTGGGGGTAGTCAACTGCAAAATAATCATTCTTTTCTTATAAACAGTACTCTCTAGAGTTCAGAACATTTTTTTTTCTTGAACTTTCCTTTAAGTGGTGTTAAGTACAGCTCCCATAGTTGACCTAAATTCCAGTTGAAGTCTTTCTGCTGCTGAGCACAGCAGTTTTAAGACATCTCACAGGTCATATTTCTGTATAAATGCTCCTAGATAATATATCCCTTAACCTGACTGGTATAATATTTTTGGTTCCTGGTGAGTATGATCCAGCAACAACCTCTGAATCCTTGACTGCTTAATCTGTTGTAATGCATTCTGTATTTGTGTATCTGACTGCTGTTAGACAAGTGCAATTCTTTGGGCTGTCTCCTATTGATCAACGTGATGCTACACTTTCAATTTATCATGACCATCTCGCATTCTAAAACTCTACTCCAGTTTATTGACAGTACCTCCAAGCTTGGTGATTCCATTTGGGAAGTGTTTATTCCACTCTCTAGGTCATTAATGAGAATATTGACTAATATCAGATGTAAGGCAGGCCATTTTGATGACGAACTACTAATACCTACTCTCCAAATTGTCTATAAGTTAGTAGACAAGTTCATAGCAATGCACAGTATTTTTGTGTATATCCATCAGGGTTTTCAGCTTACAAATAATAGCATCATGCCAAACTGTCAAAATTTTTACAAATGTTAATACGTAAAATCTGTTGCTTTCTTTTTTTTCCACAGTTCAAAATTATTTGTTTTTTTTAATAAATTCAAGGTAACTGTAACTTTTGCCCTTTCTTTCTTCCAGATGCTTGCAGATAGTTAGATTATTTATTCAAACATTTTCAGAAATGAAAATTAAGCTTTCCTAGGATTTTTAATTACTTTTTAAAAACACTACCAGATTTCCTGTCTCCTCCACCCATTCTTCCTACATAGCATTTAGTTCCTCTTAGTTCTAGTAACAGTTCTGAAATCTCAATTATTTGGGGAAATCATCTACTTAGAACATAATTATCCTGAGGTGTCATAAAGTGGCAAGTTTAAAATTATCCTTGTGGCATCAAGTCGAAAATAAATGTGAATTTAGTTATTCCCTTTCTAACTAAAGCCAGGAACTATGTGATAGTGAACAGCAATTGAAGGTTCCAAGAGTTTCCAGAAGTTTATTCAGAAATATTCATTGACTATCCTACTAAAATAATTTTGGTAATGAGACAAATTATATGCTTAGATTATGTTATAAGTGTTGGAACAGAAGTTATTTCCATTTTTATTATCCTTCTATACTACTCATCAAACATGACAGAAAAGATAAATCAACAGAGTACAATAACCTAAATTCATCATATCTACTTTCTAATATCCACCAAGAATTCTACCAAAAACCCACTTAATCCCTATGTAAACTGAATGACTCAAAGTACTTCATCAGAGGTAAGGCTAATGATCAAGTTTAATATCTCTTAGTGTTGGGGGAGAGCATGCCTGTCACCTAGCAGTGAGTGATGAGTCAAGATAACAATAATAATAATTGTAATTTTCCTCAAGTATAGATTGTGCTGAATGCACTAAGATGTTTAATATCTCCTTAAATACAAGAGAAATAATTTGCAACTAGAATCATAATGAATGCTATGTTATCAACATGATGTCAGAGTGCTGATTGCTACTTTTTCTACCAACATTATCATTCAAATGAAGTTTACAACTGTTGGAAGAGCTCAATGTCTTCCTACTTGGAGTTACCAGAAATGTGTCTGAGGGCAGTACTAGAGTAAATGGATTATAGAAGATCAAGACGACTATTTTGGAGCATGAGGCACATAAGTCTCCTAAGCATTCTAACTCCCTGTCTGTAAGCTACTGCGAGAGCTTCTCCCTGCACCATCCACAGTCAGGGTTTATCTATCTGTGTTCAAAAATTTACTTAAAGTCTCATTCTAATATGGCCCACCAGCATGAACTTGGCAGAGGATTTATAAGAAAATTATTAAGGTGTTAGAAATAGCTGGGAAAGAGCCCATAGAAGGATAAGAAAGGTAACATGGCGGAAAGAGAAATGATTGCTGAGATGGGATCATAAGTTCAAGGATTTAAAAGGAAAAATACCAACATGGAAAATTATAACATCCCAAAGGAAAAAAAAATAGTGGATTAACGGTGAACAGTTGGCCGGGCCTTAATGATGTCTTTGGCGCCATCGGTGTGTCAGTGTCAACAAATGTTGTCACTGGTACCAGCAGATTGTCAATGTCAACAAATGTTAACTTTTCAAGACCAAGGATTTAATCCAGGGAGCAGAGTGACTCTTCTGCTATCAGCAATAGTGAGAATATTACTGCTTTAGCCTACCTTGATAAATCTTAAATATCTTTATGTGTGTGTGTGTGTGTTTCAGCCAATAAATAATTGCTTTTATTAATATTTAATTGCTTCTATTGTATAGGTACTTCTACCGCAACAGAACACTTGTGGGTTCTCTTTGAACATGGATGAAGATGGCCCAAACACAATGCCCAAAAGAGTTATACAATACTAACATGTTCTAACAAGTAGATTTGTGATTAATGACAGTCATTACTGCAACTCCCTTGCAAAATACAAGCTCACCTAAATAAACTTCAGTAATTATTTGGTTTAATTCCATATGTTGCCAGATAACATTTTAATGATGGCAGGTTTTATAAAGCCACATTGGTCACCACTGACAACCATTTTTTTCTCTAAAGTATTTTCTAGGTTAAAATGTTGTTGATCTAGATCTTAGATATGGAAAAGAAATGAAGAATGAAATAAACTATACTGTGGATTGTACTAGACTGACTGCTTCTTCCCAGTTAATTTTAGGGCAGTATACAGTAAATTATCCAAATTTGAATATCAGAAGTTTAAAATGGAAATTCCATAGTTTAAAGCAGGAGTTGGTCTCAGAAATAGGCAAATATCTTGTCCATCTTAAAGGGCATGTTTTTCATTATTTTATACATCCAGAATCTCCAATGAGTATTTAACAGAGGCCAGGCCTTGGTACTGAACACCAGCATGTAACACAACTTGTATCTCCCCTTTCCTGCTTCCAAGTAGCTAACAGCACAACTCCTTAGCTATTGAATGAGTGAAGATTCCATTTTCAGCATTTCTTTTCCCTTTTAAATTGTTATTTAGTCAAAAGTCCATTTCAGTATCAGCCAGCACAGGTAAGGCATATTCTTCTATTGCTCATGAACAACATGTGCTAGTGGACAAGTACACGTGCTCTACGAGGTCTTTCACTCATCTGGAAAACTGTAAGCTGCTTTCCATGGCTTTTAACTAAACATCTGCACACGAGGAGAACTGTGCCTCTCCAAAAATTCACACCAAAAAATTAAAACTGTAGTTTGTCACAAGTAGAAGCTAAGACATCATGAATAAGCTGAACTGTGCTTTAATGTTTCATTCTCAACAAGCTTTTAATGACACCAAACTGGGAGATGATTCCATATATTCAAGGGCAAGGGTTGCTTGTGAGGAACACCAAGACAGGTTGGAAGAATGGGCCAACGGAACCCTTATGAAATTCAACGTAGACAAATGTAAAATCCTAAATTTGAGAAGAAATAACCCCTTTCAACAGTTTAGGCTGTAGACTGGCTGGCTCGCAAGCAGCTGGGGATCCAAACTGAAAAGGACCTGGGAGTCTGCAAACTGAGCATGAGCCTAAAGCAATGTGCCCTGGCAGCAGAGGACAACAGTATCCTGGGTGGTATGAACTACAGAGCCTGAAGATGAAGGAAAATGGTTATTCCTTCTACTCAGTAATCACTAGATTATGCCTAAAGTATTGTTCAATTTTGGCCCCTTCAGTACAAGAAAAACATTGAAAGTTTGAGAAAAATCATCAAAATGGTTGGGGCTGGAGCAAATTCCCTATGAAGAGAGGCAGAAGGAACAGGCCTCAAGAACTACAAGGAGGTCATCCACAAGACAGAGCCAGGCTCTTCACAGCTGTACACTGTGGAAGGATAAGATATACAGGACAAATATTAAAACAAAAGAAGTACACAGATAAGGAGACACTTCTTAACACAGAGAAGAGTCTGTCAAGGGAGCAGGTTGAGTAGAGAGGCTGCACAGTCTCCATGCTGTAAGTTTTCAAGATGGCTCTGGATAAAGCTCTGAGCAGCCTGGTGTGATCTCATTAAGAGTTGACCATGCTTTGAGCAGGAAGTTTGAAGAGATTAACCCCATAGATCTCCTAATCTGACCTGTTCTTTCTTATTTTATTCTGTGATTCTATTATTTTACCAGTTATACTCTTAGATGCACAAAGCTTATCTTGATACGCTGGCTTCATTTACTATCTATTCCAACTCAAACAACTATTACTCAACTATCTTAAGAGCAATGGGAAGTAGATTTTCAAATATATCCCTAGATCAAACACACAAGTTTACCTATATTTCATTAGCAGTGTCCTTTTTATAAGCCTACTTTTTCATAAAAATCAGGTTCAAAATCACTTTCTCATCATATAATATAAAGGAGAATAAAATATCTAGAAATGTACAAATATAAAGTTATAGACACATTAAACAATATTTTTGGAAAACAGGAAAGAAAGAAAAATTGACAAGCTGTCCTCTTATTCCTTTCCCTCCTCCACTTCCCTGTCTTTTTATTACAGTTTTTTTATATCTGAACTGATACACTGTGCAATTTTACCAGATGGAATGTTGAAGCTCCTGTAACTTGTTTTTTTTTATTATTATTTTTTTTTCCAGTGAGATATTTTTTATCTAGAATGGCTAATAATATAAGTATATATTTACATATTTATATGTGCATAATATGTATATATATGTATATGAGTGTAGAACGTACGCTCTTTGGTGATGTACAATGTTAAATAAGAAATGAGAAAACAGCCCCCATTTTGCAGTTTTAACTCATTTATTTATGAAGTTTTCAGCAGTCAAAAAAATAATGAAGATGCAAACGCAAAAGGCTAGTCATCATGATCTGCATTTGGAATTCTGTTCTCATCGTAGTGAAAACCCTGTCTTTCTTAAACCTTCTGCAAAGCTAATTTCCTCACAGATATCCCATTTCAAAAAGTATTAAATCTTCTCTCTTCCTTTTCTATTTTTATACAAAAAAAAAAAAAAAAAAAAGAAAGATAAGTAAAAATATATTATTAGGTAGATTTCATTGTGTATCCAAGTGTGTTGTGTGCTGTATTCCTATTTAAATTTTTATGTTCTTTAGGATCTGAACTACCTAATTTTTCCTGTCTTGTTAATGATGAACTTGTTGTGGGAGCTTTAGATAGGTTAGTGACACTTTAATTAAAAAAAAAATAGTCATAATGACTGCAGACACGATTGTCAGATCTCTAATCAGTCAAAACACCCATTATTGTCCTTTTGACTCTTTAAGTGAATAAAATCTGAATGGAGGTATTAGGAGACCTTACAGTTTCATTTGAACTACATTTTCAATGCTCATGGTTAGGTAGTAAGAATACTCATTCTTTCCTTTAACTGAGCTATTTAATAGAGGACAAAGCTATAGAAAAATCTCTCAAAAGCTTGCAAGCTTCATAAAGCTAACACTGCTTCAGATTCCATTACATTTGCAATTATACTAGTTTTGATTTGTAAATGGTCTCAAACCTTTTTTTTAATTTTTTACACATGTAATGAAAAATACATGGAGAGAAATGAAAATGTATTTTTTCAATTTGTCCTCACTTTAAGAATTTTACTTGGGTTAACACAATAGGATAAAATATGTCTATAGTATAAGCCCAGTAGTTTCAAAGTAGTGAAAGTGCCCAAATAAAGCTAAGTAAGAAGTTTAAGTTAGTCTGTACTTTAAAAACTTTGTATTTATAAAGATGAGATAATAATAAGATTCCATTCTCTAGTGTGTTCTGCCTTTAACTTTCTGTTATTTAACTGTTCATCTCTGCCTGCAAAGATTTTAAAGGCAAATAGCGCATAGGCTTCCCCCTTGCTATATTGCCGATGCAAACATTTATAAAGCTTGCTATCTCGTGATGATTATAATTTTTCTTTATCATGTCTGCCCATTATAGACTGTGAGAGTGGCATTTATTTGACAGATTCATCTAAGCTATTCACACTATATTTTATTGAGAAAAATGGGAGCTTTTATGGCCTGATCAGTTTATCCTAAAGTAGGTACAAAAGAGATGATACGAACATGCCAGGCAAATTGAGCCCTAAGAGAGATTTTTTTTGCCATGCCTGCTCTATTTTGCCATGTACGTAGGAGTGTCAAATGGACTAAACCTTCAAAAAATTTTGTTTAGATTCAAACATGACTTCCAGAATGCCTATGTATCCCACATAATTAAGGCAAGTGGAAGACACAACCCTATGTTAGCAGAAGGAAAAGCACCTGTCAGTGTAGCAGGGAATATGAATGAAAGCAGAAAGAGAGACCATTCAGAAGATCTGTAATTTGGCTGAAAAAGGACATAATGGCTGGTAACAGGTGGAATATCTAAAGACTTGATAAAGGTAGTAGGTACACATTTGTTCTTCCAGTTCATTCCCTCCTGTCTAAAATTTCTGTAGGCAAAAAGACATGCTTACTGATCAAAAAATGCAGAAAAAAATATTCACTGTAGTAGATTTCTGACATCTGGAACAGGGCAGGTAAAAGAATTATTAGATTTCTTTTCCAGTCCTTCTCAAAAAAAAGTCTTTGCCTTCTCTTTAACTTCACCAGCCTTTCTCTTTCATTCATTTTCTAACCTTCATTTTCTTGTTACACAGCTAAATTACCCTACCTATCCTCCTTCCTCTCCTTTCTGAATACTTTTCCTGATTGATACAAAAATACTGATTTCTCTTTCTTCTCTTAATACATCCTTTCTCCTTCAGTACGCTGTCTCTTTTTCAGAAAAAAGGAACAGCCTTCCACTCTAAAGATAACAGGTTCATAATAAAAATAATATGGTTAAAGGTATCAAAAGCAAGAAAATCCTATTAAGATGATTCCAAGATGTTTTCCACAGAAAACAAAATATGAAAAATGACATTCAAAAACTAGTTTCACAGAATCTCATTTCATAACTTCACTCTTGAAAGACTGGCAAATGATACACAGGAGAAAAGTAATATATGACACAAACTGAAAGAATTTAAGACTAACAAGGGGGAAGATTAATGTTAGGTTTAGGAGATATATAAAGCCAGGAGACACATGAGGAGTTTATTTATAAAAGACATGAAAGTTGCACCCAGAAATCCCCAAAGAAACTTTTCCCTTTCAGCCTGCAAGGAGTTTGGTAGGATTGGGCTGAGGCCACAATGCAAACTAACATTTGGGTTAGGCGCAAGAGTGATAAAGCCCGGAGATGTATATGGAAGGGGATTGCAAAGGACAGGCATAAGAGATGGGAAGTTGCACCAAGGTCTCCCAACGACATTATTTTTATCCTGAAATTGATCTGGCAGACTGTACTTGAGGCCACACCAGAGATTAGGGGTAGCATTAGATTTGGGGTTTGTGTTAGGAAATACATAAAGCCCCAAGGTGAGTGGGTTTGCAAATACATGCCAAAGGAGATAGGAGGCTGTATCAAGATCTCTCCAATGACAATTTCTGCTTTGGGTCTGAAATGTGTTGGTAGGATTAGTCCTAGGAAATGGATAAATCCTGGAGCCCCATGTTTTTGTTTGGATCTTTCTTGAGTCTGGTGATTTCGGTTTGAGACTATGCTGGTGATCAGAGTCGGCTTAGGTGCTCCACTGCTAATTAGCTGAAGCACTAAAAGCACAGGAAGTTTTTAGTCAAAGAAGTTCCTACCACAACATGGGAAAAAGAATCAGGCAGCCAAAGTTTGATTTGCTGCTTTTGAACAATACTATCAAAGGGATATTTTGCATAAGGAGTGAAATTGAGTGTTGGAGACCTGAGAGACCTCATCAAAAATGTACAAAAATAGTAAAATAAATTAACAATGGAGATATCACTTACATTTCAATTCTGAAAAAAAGACTCAGAATAAATGAAGAAAGATTAGGGAACAGAATATTCTCCCTGACAGAATATATAAACCTACATAGCTATGCTATATCACTGATAGGCCAGGAAAAGATAAAGGTAGGACCTGAATGTAGAGCACAGAGCAGATAAAGGTATTTCAACTTTCAGTAAGTACATTTCACTGTACTGAAATGTAAGAAAGGGCTGTCATTTCATAGGGGCCATGTTATATGCCAGGTAATACCAGTATGAGGGCTTGACCAGAGGGGCAATTGTAAATAATGGGCTATAAATTTATCTTCCTTTGATGAACTAAAAATTGCATACACTACTTTAATCAAAGGCCTTGAGCTTCAAGCAAGAACTACTTTCATCTTAATCATCAGTCTCATTCACAAGCACATATATATTTAGTAACAAAGTTTGACAGTCTTTCAAGAACTTGAAGATTGCATGTGAAACACGTTATTTGTAGCAAAATGGTAAAAAGATATGAAACACATGACTTTATATATGTATTATATGGACTGCCATGGAGTTCCAACTTTGAATGAAATGAGCCTACTTTCACAAAATACTTATTTTAACAAAAGGAAAATCTAGGTGGTGGCATGCAACAGAACAAGGAGTAATGAGTATAAACTGAAACACAGGCAGTTCCATCTGCATGTGAGGAGGAACTTCTTTCCTGTGAGGGTGGCAGAGCCCTGGCACAGGCTGCCCAGGGAGGCTGTGGAGTCTCCTTC
>JAVCKT010097726.1:0-11406 GCA_032273925.1 Rhynchotus rufescens
CAGGAAGTTTGTATCATAGCTGAAATTAGAGGAACAAAAGGTATTAAAAAATTTCTGAAGTCTTTCTTCCTCTTTAATCAATTATAGTGGTTTACATAGAAGATTTGCCAGCCTAAAATGAAATTGCTTATGTTTTTTAAAAATAAAAAGATAAATAACCATAAAATACATGAATTCAATCCCATTTTTTTACAGTTGTTATAATACTCATTCTTTTTAATACTGACTTTCTATAATGAAATTGCATTTAGAAATACTTAAAACACTCTATAAAAGTATTAGCTATGGCCATAATAAATCAAATCCAGACAAGTACTAAAGGTGACTTTGACCATGTAAAAAAAAATCACTATTTCACCACCAGAGGGAGTCACTTCACTTCACTGTGATTGTGAAAAGATGAAGTAACCACTGATCACAACGTCAGTGCTAGTTTACAATGTGCTGTTTACAGTGCTGTTTACAAATGTGTTGAAAGCACTCTAAATGGTTTACTATGTTGATAATGTATGGTGTGTAGGTGTATTTCAAAACACTTGAGCTTTCACATGACATTTATTCAATAAGTATTTAATACATATGGTATTAAATGAAATGAGAGATTAAGAAGCTTGCCTTGAAGAGATTTATAGAGGATTTTACCAAATTATGTAAAGCCAGAATAGGTTAAATTAAAAACCTGCCACAAAATGTGCAGGCACTTTGGTAATATCCTGACAAGAAGAATTCTCTGTTCACTGCAGATCACTGTCCTATGCTCATTGCTATATCCCCATGTCAACCAGAAGTATATTCAGTGACATGATAAACGTGGCTTATCCATTATTTCCTTCTTTCCTCAGAATGGGACATGTGTAGTGGAATTATCTTTTCTTTTATGGGGGCAGAAATGGCAGGATAGAAGTGTTTGCTTATTTAGTTTGCTTTGTCTTTAGTATTTTTTTCTTTGTTTTGTGGGGTCTATACACATGCTTCCTGATGCCCCAGGACAAGGGGTAATGGGTATAAGCTGAAACACAGGAAGTGCCATCTGCATGTGAGGAAGAACTTCTTCACTGTGAGGGTGACGGAGCCCTGGAACAGGGAGGTTGTGGAGTCTCCTTCTTCCAAACCCGCCTGGATGCCGCCCTGTGCCCCGTGCTCTGGGTGTCCCTGCTGGAGCAGGGGGTTGGACTAGATGATCTCTAGAGGTCTCTTCCAACCTCCACCAGTCTGTGATTCTGTGAAAATGTCCCTTCAACATCTTCACAGCCCTATGCCGGACTCGCTCCAGTAGTTCCATGGGTTTCTTGTCCAGAGATGCCAGCACTGGACACAAAGGTTGAGATGAGGCCACACCAGTGCTGAGCAGAGGGAGAAGACCCCCTTCCTCATCCTCAGGGGGGTACACTGGCTAACATAGCCCAGGATACTGCTGGCCACCTTTGCCACCACTGGCTTCTTTGTCCACTTGTCTTCCAGGAGCTCATGGCCTTTTCCATCAAGCTGCTCTCCAGCCCCTACCTGTATGTGGAATTACTCCTCACCAGGTGCTTAATGAAGATACTAAATAGTATCATCCCAGTATCACTCCAGAGGTCCAGCACTAGTGATTGAGCTTCAGCTGGACTTTGTGCCCCAGATCCCAGCACTTGGTGCCACACAGTTGAGTCAGTCTGCAGCCTACCTCGCTATTTATCTTACCTCCACCTCATGAGTGTAGGGGAGACAGTGTTGAAAGCCTTGCCAAAGTCAAACTAAACATCTTCCATGCAGGTCATACCATCGGCATTGAGATGGTCAAGGAGCATTCCTCTTTGATAAAGGCTGTAGATGCTGAATCATCAGCCTGTTCTTGGTATGTTTGAAAAGGATTTCCCAGCTTATTTGCTCCATCACCTTCCCAGGGAGAGCCTTCTCCTTTCCAAATCCTCATTCTTGCTTTAAGCCCAGAGGAACCTTCCCCAAAAGCCCATGCTTTTAAACTACCAGCAGTGGCTTCACACTGGCATCAATCAGCGCATGGATAGGCAGGATTGTCACTTCCAGATAGTTTGAGGAATGTGACAGTCCAGGCTGAACTTCTATTTTTGACAGAGTGACCTGCCAGAACACTTTGCATTTGTTCCTCAAAAAGCTTTTTAATCATTTAAGACTTGTATTTTTCTCCCTCCCCTGTAAAAAAACTATTTGTTATTCCTAGATAGCGAGTGCCCTGCTCCACTGGGATTAGCAGCCACACAAATAAATGAAGCACAGAAATAGACCCAGTTGTTGACAGAGAAGTTCAGAGCAGCGAGAGCAGAAACAGCAGCTTCCTCCCAAACAAGGCCAGTAAAGTCACCCTGTGTCACTGCTGGTCTCAGAGTGCGGACTGAGGCTTCAACATTTAAACAACAATTACCAAAGTTCTCCCTAACCAAGGGGGCTTGAAGGGAGTGCTCACTGATTAGAAAATATAAAACATTTATTTCTTCATCCCCATGCACAGACTCTAGCAAAAGTGGCTGTGTTCATAGCAAAGTACAGACTACATAAATTGCATCACTAATATGAACAGAGTATAGATTAAAAAGCTATAAAATTTGATTTGTTTCCCCCCTCAACTGTTCTGGCTCAGTGAATGAGATGGATTTAAAAAACAAAACAAAGAGCCCAAGAGTACCAAATTTAAACTAGACACCCACAATTACATTTTCAGCAGCTAAGTTATCAAAGAAGAAAGGTAAAAATAAGATTTCAGAAGCGTGAAGGTTGCCACTGGAATATTTTTATCTTGTGAGTCACAAAGCCTGAGAAGTAGGGCATTTTAATAGTCTTGCAAAAAATAAAGGGAAAAAAAAAGAAAAAAAAAAAACATGATAAAGGCATCAGTTCCTACAGCATAATAAAAACAAAGGTTCTTTCTTATCCAACTATCTTACTATAAGGAAGGAGCAACCAAAACCCACCTCTCCATCCAGATTAGACCATGGGCGCTGTAGGCACAGGAGAAGCCTAGAGACATTTGACAGTATCAAAATAAAAGTTATTATGGGAGGCAGGTTCCTTTACTGCTCTACAAAGGCTGATTAGAAGCACTAAGGCAGCACATTCTGGACTATCAGGAAGGAGACAGCACTGCCTCAGCCTGGCTTAGGAAAACATGAAGTTGGGGAGAGGAAGGGATGGGAGAAGTTTAGCTTGCTGACCACCAAGCCTGCAATGCATGTGTCACTACAGCAGTACCACATGTCACCGTATCTGCTATAGGTGTCAGCAGGAACACATCATCCCTAAAACACCAACTGCAGTTTTGCATACACGCAGTGCAAGTCCTACACTGTAATTTGAATATTTGTTGTGTCACGGAGGCTTCGTGCGGATCTTTCCCAAGAGAAACCCGGATCTTCAAATCTGCATAGGAAAGATTTTCAAAAATATCTCCTGACACAGCATTGTGTGTGTGTGTGTGTGTGTGTGTGTGTGTGCGTGCACGTGCGCACACTACTCTCAATCCATGACTTCCAGGATGAAGCTGGAATGATCCAGATTGATTGATCTGATTGAAAGTTAAATCAGATTTAACTTTCCTAATTGATCAGGATTTCCTAATGACCTAATTTCAGGACCTGTCTTCAAAGAAAAGGTCTGCAACCAACTTAGTTGGGAGAGATGCACGTTAACAGCTAATTAAAGTGCAATTTCAGAGAGAAAAACAACTCCACTTGTGTGTAAAGCACACGTGCAGGCATCACCCTTATGTTCAACAGCACCGTGGCATCGACCCATGTAGACACTGGGTTCCAGTCAAGGATCCATGATCGAGACTCCTTTTCCTTGCTAGTATTTTCACTGCAGTAACGCTGTGAAAGCAAAAGCCACGTGCAAGTTAGTAAGGAGCTGGCTCGTGGGACCATCATGGTGAGAATGAATCATCTGCCTTGGAAGCATTAATGTTTACGATCACGCTGCTTCAGTCCATGCTACACATATATTCTTAAGACACACAACTCTTACAAGGGTGTTGATATTTATATAATTCCATAAATTTAGACAGTGCATTACAAACACAATATGCAGTTCTAACTATAAATAGCAGAGCAGTGGGACAGAATTTCCAGCTATTCCTCGGTTTCTGCACTCCACAATGAGATGCATCATCATATAAATGGCACAAACTGCAAGTTAACAAACAGGGCAGTAAATACAGTTATTAGGCAACTAAAGGCCCCAAGTGAAGCTTCACGTTTTCGGCCATGGTATGGACAGCTAGGCTTCTATCGAAGAAGAAAACAAGTAAAAATCAATCCCTGAGAAGACAATTTAACCCCAGCATTTAATCATGACTAGAAGATTAAGTGTGGAGGTTTCCTCTTCAGTGGAGGTTTTGGTTCTCGATTGCTTTCAGGACATGTTTTCCAGTGTCAAGGTGACAACTCACACCTGCACATGACAAGGATACTGACAAACAAATGCACAAGGTGATCAACGGATATAACATGTTTCTAAACCTTAGCTGATGGTTTTCCAGTGTCCCAAAACAGCTCAGGTATGTGCAACCACACAGGAGAATGACTGAATGCACAATTCCAGGAAGGAAAAAGAGTGACCAGATGCCACAGGAGCATCATAAAAACACCCCAAGGAAGACTTTTTTCCAGAAGGCCAACCCAAATTCCCAGTGCATATAAAAAATGAAGGGACACATATGTAGCTAAGGTTAGAAATATTCAGTACATTAAATTCTTATTCTCAATAGTAGGTTTGCTTCAAGGGTTAGGTGTGTCAGGCAATACCAATGACAGCAGTTAAGGCCTATGGGTTAACAATGGGTGGTTAAAGTCCAAAAAATAAATAAAAAAGAGAAATGAAGCAGTTGGTAGCTACTGACTCTACTCTTTCCCATATCCCATATTTTTTAAGCTTCTTATTACTTCACATCCTTGCTGTCTCTCCATTCCCCCATTTAATTAACAGATTAAGATTAGTTCAGGGAGGTGCACTACTTTTAGAGTCAGGTCAGTTATTCCTTCTTTGTTTTATACTTCTTTGTTTCATACCTTTGTTTTATACCTTTAAACCCTTCTTTGTTTTATACCTCAGATCAATAACAGGTGAAACAACAATGACACTGAATTATCACTTCAAAACTACATTCAGAGACTTCCAGAAACCCAGGTACTTCCAGACACTCTTGGCCATGACTTTGGGTTGGGGAGAGCCACTTCGCCCAAACACCACTTCACTCTGGCACTAGATTTAAGTTCTGACTCGCTTCCTCTTAGGAAAGCAAGGAGCTCCAAGTTCTAAGCTCAAAAGCAGGGATCAGCAGATACTCAAGTGAAGATCACGCTCTGGGTCCCTGATGTTTTTCATTTACAGGGAAAAAGCAACTAGTCAACATGGATGCTGCTGTCACAAGGAAATGGTGACCTCATGTAGGACCAATTACAAAAGTGGTTTTAGCAGTTCTCCATATACATTATTTGAGTTACAATTTTGTTATAGTAGTGTCTTTCAAAAAGTGTCAGTCAGGTAGCAAAGCTGAGCCGTGGCTGGGTTTTCTATGACGCCTCTTCACAGTGAACTGCTGTCGTTTCCCACGTCTCCTCATCCTCCAAGTGAGGCATCTGTGAGGTCTGACCTACGGGCGCTTCCTCACCCTGGCCTGTCAGTGACACCCCTTGTTCTCCTCCCGTTAGGCGAGGGGCAGAGCTACAAGAGCCATTCGCTCCGGGAAGCTGGTCCATGACAGGCTCTGCGGCGGCTCTCGGCTCCCGTGCGAGCTCCGTTGCCGCCGCCTCGGCCTTGGCGCGGAGCCCGAACGCGTCGTTGCGCACGAGGTACCGGACACACTGCAGAATCACGTTCCTCTCGTGCCGGATGTCCTGGGCCAGCAGCTGGGGAGAGAGCAGGGGGAGAGGTGAGGCGCTTCGCTGCTGCCTCGGCGAGGCCAACGCGCCCCTTCCGGAGGAGCCGTGCGGCCCGTCGCGCTGTACCTGGATTGCCGGGCAAGAGGGATCCAAAAAACCCCCTAGCTCTTCTCTGGAGCCAGCTCCCGGGCTGAGCAGAGCCCTGGCTGTGCCAGTTTGACTTGCTAATGAGTGGGAAATGAAGCCCCTGGAAGGAGCTCATGTTTGGGGCAGGGGTTGAAAGCTGAACGGAGTCAGGGGAAGGCTCGACATGTCACAGGAATGGGATCAGGCATCCCTGAGGCAGGGAAGTGAGAGGCCCAAGCAGGGCAGTTTCGTGGTCAAACGTCACCTCTATGACCATGCTCTGCAGATGCAGCCTGCAGAGCCTCCAAAGGCCCCAGCTGAGTACAGCACTCACCCCACTGAACCAAAAAAACCACCGGCATATTCAACACAAATATTTAAGGACCCTTCTTTGGGCCCCATCAATGGCCTAAGAAGATTGAATTGCACCAACTGCCAAATCTGATGGTTTCTCTTTGACTAAAGCACCATTCTTGTTTTGCTCAGGTGGCCAAAGTTAGTGAATGTGTCCAAATACCAGGAATTTCCTCCCCAATTATTTCCCAGCGTAGCCTCACAGTGCCATGCTCTCCTATCATGGGTATGAATTGGGAGCCAGGAGCAGGGCTTCACGACGGTAAATCCATTAGCACCATTTAGACTTTTCAGGTTGCAGTTAACACATTTGATTAGAAAACACTTAAGAGGCCCTCTCAGACCTTGGTTTTAAATACAATAACCCTTCCCGGGCATAATCTACCAACAGATCTTCTAACAGCTTACTCAGAATGCTGGAGACCTCCATCATTTCCTTTAGCATCACCAAGTTCATTTTAATATTATAAAAAAAAGAAAGCCAAAAAAACCTGACAGCAGCTGAAGGACATTTTCTCCTTGTGAACATTATCAGAACCGATACCCTGAACAAGCTGCAGGTTTAAAGCAAGTAGCTAAACCTATGACTAATATACATCTCTTGCAAATAATCAAGTAAACATTTTGGGCAAGTCTGGTCTGTAATGGCCCAGAAAAGCCTTTTTTACTGTTATAAAATTTCAACAGTGGGTCTAGCCAGCCACTCAAAATGGTGCTTATTTCTACTTAAATCGGTTTCTAAGATGTAGACTGGTCTACAAAATGCAGATGTTTCACCTTCAGTATTTACCTGCACTGGCAGCTAGAACAGCTTTTTTCATTTCTCTTTTTAAAGAGAAATTCTTCTTTTAAAGAGAAATTTCATGTCTTCTTCACATTTTGGGGAAGTTCTCAGCAGTGATCCACTATTAAATTCCAACCCTGCTTCCTGAACACTTTCAAGCGCTGCTTGTGACAGCAGACACCTGCCTGTGACTGCTGGGCACTCCTTTGCGATCCCCTGTCATAGCACATGTCCTTTAACAACCGTTTTGAACATTAAAAGGCCAAAAAAAAGGCAAAAAAAAGTTTTTTTTTAAACAGACTATTCTGCCAAGCTACAATCCAGGCTTTCTGTTCTGCCAGCATCTACGCCACCTCCCTCAGCATGTATGACTTTTTTCTGAGTCCTCACAGCTTTGATCGTCAACAGCTTTGAAGAGCAAGAGATAGAGATGACTGGGAGCTGTGCAAAGGGCACAGGCAGCTTTAATTCTTGGCAGCAAAGAGGGTATGTGCTAAAAAAGACTAACAAGGGATTTCTCCCACATCTGCAACTGAGGATGTGCCTCACCAGGCCCCTTTGGGTGTCTGTGCTGTTTCAGAGCACGGATACCAGGGGAACTCTGCTTTTCCCCATACCCAGCAGCAGGGCTGGCTACTCACAGGGGCCCAAAGGTTGCCTGCCACATCTAACCTCCCACCTCGTGCTGCTTTTGGGTATTAAGTGCAATAAAATCTTAACCAGAGCTTTGTCTGGGTCACAGAAAGCCACCAAACCTCCAAATCAGGTGCTGCAGACTGTTACTCAGAACTGCATCACAACACCTTGGTCTCCATCACCCCACAAATCCCTGGTTACCCCTCTGAGTGCTCAAAGTCAGCTGTTACCTGAAGGCACAAAGCATTTCTGCTCGTCTAGTAAACAACTGTATTTTTGCTGAGCAACACACTCGCCCCACTTGTAGACAGAACTTTTGCTAACAGATCACTGTGACTTCCCGACAAAGAAAAGCTCCCCAAAACCACAATTTCTGTAGAGCAGCCATTATTTTTAGCACCAAGCCCATTACCATTTCCAGCAGAGTTGGACGCCGCTTCGGCAGGAGGGGTAGGGGCTTCTTCCCCCATTTATCAGGGCCCCTGGGGGTGCCTGCAGTTGAATTGGAGTTTCTTAACCCTGCACTGGTTGGTTCCGTGCGCTCCTGGTTCACGGTTGGATCCTGGGGAACACTTGCAGCTTGAGATGCATTTCTGAGGACAGCCTGGTTTCCTTCAGCTTTTGCTACGATCTTCACAGGGATTTCTTAAATAAAGAGAACATATTTTCAGCTCTCAAACTTCACAGCCTCCCCAACATGCTTATTCCCCCAGACACTGGCAGGTCATTAGTACTGTTCTTACCTACTTCCCCTGGTGTAGGGGTGGGCAAGTCTTTTTGCAGAAAGGGAGGAGGGTTTTTGTTTGTTTTAAATACAGAGAATATTCTCTGAAAGCCAAATGCTTGAAGTCAGCTAAATGGGGTTGGGGGAGCATCAAGAAATGAACAGACTTAAATCTCTGCCTGTGATCACTGTGAAAATGCCTTGTCCCCTGTTCAGAGTATCTTGCTTAAATTTGACTGATGGGAAAAGAATCATCCTGAAGTTAGGATATGGGATGCCCAAGTTCAATTCCCCTCCCTCACAGATGCTTTCTAGCTGTTAAGCCATCTAGGGAGATAGTTGGGCAATAGATCGCCAAGGCACAGCAGAGATCTCCACCTTACAATGTGACTGCAAACACCCCCTAAAGCAAAACCTGAGGCAGAGATCCTACAAAAATGGGAGATAGGAGAGAAATTCTCTTCTTCCAATCACAGCACACACTTGGAGAAGCACCCACTCCAAGCACTATAAAGTTCAACCTTTATTGCAACATCCAGCAGCCTTCTATGGAAAAAGCCCTTAAAGACATGGAAATTAGTTCCCAGGGTGAGGATAACAGCATTTTCCTGGCACTCCTCAAATATGATCTGAAGGGAGAGTGAAGACAAGCTCCTTTTTTTCCCTACTGCCTGATTCCAAAAGGCTGAGCAAGTTTAATGATACACACCCTATGCAAATAAATGTTATCTCCACCCTTCAGCTCAGGTCACAGTGGTGGGAAAAGGCAAACAAAGGGGAGGCTGGAGGGGAGAAGGAAGAAACCCACCCAATCTTTCAGGAAACTTTGTTCTGAACTACCTAAAGTAGCCTGGAGGGCTAGAAGGCCAGGAATCAGATGCCACAGTCCAAGTGCACAAGACCATTTCAGTCTGGCTGGCTGCACAAGTGCTATAGTCTGGGTGCTTCTTCAAAACTAAGAGTTACAATTGTACCTGGAAATAACATCTTACACAGAAACCCCATTTAATGCACAAAACTTGAGGTCCGAAATGGGGAAAAAGCAGGAGTAAAATAATGACATTCTTCTACTCATCCCAGCCTCTTCCAGACTCACACCAGTTCTAGCTTGCATTGCCACTGCGGGGAGTATTTTTGAGATGCAGCCCCTGAACTGGCACTATGCTAACATCTCAAATATAAGCTCAGCTCATAGCCTGTATTTTCCTCTGTAGCACCTACGATTTCTCTACAGTTTATTTAGAAAAAAAAAAAAAAGAGTTTGGACAAGTTCTAACTGAAACTGAGATAACCCAGAGATTGCAGAAGTTAGGGACACAGGCACCAAGTGCTGCCATAACGCTGCATTTGCCCCATGCTCTGGGTGTCCCTGTTGGAACAGGGCCTTGGACTAGATGCTCTCTAGAGGTACCTTCCAATCTCAACTAGTCTGATTCTGTGTGATTCTGATTTGTAAACATATAGGGCCTGGACCAAGGAATGGGAGGGCAGAAAGTCAAAAGTGAGGCCTTCCAGCTCCTCCCCATTCAGAGAGGAAGGTTATTTCTAACCCAATTTTATCCATGTTTGCAATTTGGGGTGAAGGGAGAGGGAAGAGGAGAGGAGAAAGGGCCGTTTCCCCGAGCTCCCTCGCACCTTCGGGCTCGCTCTCCGACGCGCTGCCGTAGTTGGCCGACAAGGAGCTCAGGGCCGAGGTGACCTGCCTGGGAACAACAGTAGTTCCCAGCTTCCCGTCTTCCGCAGCTTCTTCCTCCTTGTCGGACTCTGCACGGAAAGAAAAGGCAAGAGGGGTTTATTCCAAGAGCTCCCATTCATTAACAGCCAGATTTGCTACCAAATCTTCACTGGAGCCATACGTGAGAGCGGCGTTAAGCACCATTGCTCCCTGTCAGGGACAAATGACACCCACACACCCTCCAAAGAGATTCCAGGTTGTTGGAGCACCAGCTTGGCAGACCTGCAGGTGAAGTTTCACAAGGGAAGTGTCGCTTCTCCGAACAAAACCTGGGGCTTTTTGGTTCCATCTTTGCACAGAGCACTTAATTATGGGTTTTATTAACAACTGCGGGTAAAGAAAGAGCGAGGATTTCATAATATGTTTTGAAGTCTTGTTGGATTTAATCCAGTGGGGGCGGCTGCTAAAGCCAATAATGTAAAAAGGAGAATTTCCTCATTTACAGTGAGGATTTTAAAAGGCAGGGATGTTTTTTGACGGTACAAACCCTTCTAAAGGGCACCCAGCCTACAAAATTGGGCAATCAGTTTTCAGCAGTACTTCAGATAGCTGAATACCTAAATCCCTGCAGAGCATTATGGACATGCCCAAGAAAATGAGATCTTACAGTCCAAAACTGTCCTTGATAAAGAACACTGGGAAAAGGAGACAGGAGGCAAATGGAGCAAATCCACCTAATTTGAGGGCACCAGGAAAACAGAAAGGAGCTACCAGAAAAAGACTTCCAAAAAACAAGTTTGTAACATTATGAGGGTTTGAATCCTCTGGAAAGTCCATTTTGATCTTGCAAAAAGATCTTTCTCCAGAAACCTGCCCTCATTAACAGTCACAGCATTTATTGACAAGTATTTCCCAATCAGCCTACTATTCGTATATGCATTTTATGAATGTGTGTATAACTAAAAATCCTAAAAATCCTCTACGAGAAACATTCTCAGGAAGCAGCCTATAGAAACCTCTATAAGAAAATGGTTGCAAAGTTATTTTCATAGAGGAAAGAATCGTGCCCTGTCCCAAATCCTGTCTCCCTAAGCATGAATGTTACAGTAGGAAAGCTGCCTAATACTCCTTAAGAAGATATTACAGAAGCAAACACACTACCAGTTTACCTCTAGTGTTCTCTAACATATCAGTAGCAATAGGCAAATTGCTTTAGAGAAGCTCTTGCTATTTGGTAAAGCAACTTTGATTTAAATTCACATGTATTTATAGG
>JAVCKT010097727.1:0-11405 GCA_032273925.1 Rhynchotus rufescens
AAGAAAGAAAGAAAGAAAGAAAGAAAGAAAGAAAGAAAGAAAGAAAGAAAGAAAGAAAGAAAGAAAGAAAGAAAAGATAAACTAAAGAAAATAAACAGTCAATGAATCTTATTACATCCAACATGCTGTTGACAGCTTGAAGTAAGCAAACAGGAAAGACATTTCCTTGAATTTGCTTTAAGTTCCAGCAAACTGTGGAGGTAGATGTATCTGTCTTAGCTGAGACATTTCCAGAAATTAGTTTTCAACCGGTGTTAAAATGACATCTCAGATCTCTCAGTGCTGCTGCCTACAAGCAGTACAACAGCGTGCAACAAGCTTTGGTACTTGAGTATCTTGGCAGTAGATCCATGAAAATTACACCACCAAAATTACTCATGTAATCCAGAGTTCTTCATCTGTTTTGCATTTGCAGCTTTTATAAAACTTCTCAGCAAAACCACTGAGTAACTGCAAAATAAACTCTGCTAAATGCCACCACTGTATAACCAGAAATTGTCAAAATCCTAGATTAGGCAAAAATTTTACATTTTCCCTGAGAGCCACAGTTGGTGGAGGAATGAGAAGCCTCCAAGTCATTTTATTAAAAGTGAAACATAAAAGTAGACCATTCCAGTACTGCTGTTTAGAAATAAGCTTAAAATGGCTTCAGATATGTGTTTAAAGAGTGGAGAAATGAGATGTAAATGAAAGTGCATATATGTGTTCACACGTGTGCAGGAGAGGGGAAGAAGGCAGCTTCCTCCATGAGCTCAGTGAGCTGGATGCTGAGCCTGTCACACCGTGGAGGTCAAGGATGGGCCAGGTGCTCCTCCAGCATCATTTGATGGATATTTCAGAGGAATTATGGCCCACCAGGTACCCCAAGCACCATTAACCTCCATCCAGTCCCTTCCAGACCAGTGAGGACATGCCTCACTGAAGGCTGTTGAGAACCTTTTTGGTGCATGAGCCGAGGATCAGCTTGCAGACACCCGTGTCACCCACCCTCACAGGGACTTTGGTCCTGGGCTGGCCAGGCCGGGGTGGGCTGCTCTGCAGAGTGTCCCACTGCAAAGCTCGGGATGGCTGTGCGAGTGCCGCCTTCGCAAGACCAGGAATGCTGCATTTAGCTGCAGGTGTCCTGCTTCCAGCAACGGGGACATCCAAACCCAGGCGAGGGAGCACGCCTGTTCCTGGATCTAGCCAGGAACTGTGTGTGTATGGTCCTTGGGTCCTGCCAAAGTCAAAATCCAGAAGGCCTGAGAAAACTGTCGCAAGGGAGAAAAAAAGTCTTCCTTCTCTGTGGCTGACTCCCACTGTTGGAAATCTTTTCTATGCTCTACTTGTAGTCTTAGCAACAGAAATACTCCAAGAATATCCAAGTAGAACCATATGGAGTTGGCTGCCATGAGCTGTCACTCCTCTGCCAGCCTTTGGTTTCCATGTGGACAGGCCTTAAAATTCCTTTTCCCTCAAGTTGCTTCTCTGCTCCCTTCCTGGCACTGTCTCCATGTGCATTTCCCTCTTCCATGACATTTCCCCAGCCAGAGCTTCCTTGAGTCAAGAGGCTGAACCCTGCTGAACACCTTCCACTTTGGCTTCCCAGCTTCATTCCTAATCCTCTAGCCCAGCACGGAGGGAGCCTGAGAAGGAATTGCCATTGGATCTACTTCCCCTTGTGATGTAATATGGCCCATCCAAACCAACCTGGATAGCATGGGTGAGAAATTCTTCTGTACAGGGCAAACATAATTAACTTTCATTAGTCATTGTTAACTTTAATTAACTTTTTTTTTTTAATGATGTCTTTCTGATAGGCATCTCAAGTGTTCTAGAAAGTCAGCTTTAGCCCAGAATTTATTAGTGCTCAGCCCATGCAGATGAAGCAGCCCAAGAAGCATGACATATAAATTGATAGCATACGCTTCCTCTCCTATCCTATGTCCATATCATCTATATTCATTTAAAATACAGCCTCCTCACTGCAGGAACTACCTCTTTCTGCACAATTGTCCCATGTCTAATGGAGCAGTCTTTGGTCTGTCTCATTTTGTGCATTTTGTGCTAGATTTTGTTTTTCTGGTTCCATTCTTGCCCTCCTTTTACACTTCTGCAGTGCTACCTGGTGAGCCCTCACCTGCCCCAAGACATCCAGGCTTGCAGGGAACACACCAAAGTCTTAGAGCTGGTATGGCAAAACGGAAAGGGGAGAGCTTGGGGCAACAGCCCTTGGGAACATGAGGTCCTAATGAGCCTCACTAGAGGCTTTGGGGAGCCTGGATGAGAGCCCCTCATGCTGGGACCCCCCTCAGGGTCCCCCTCCCAGGCTCTGCAGCTGGTCGCTCACTCCTGATGAACGACGTCCCAAACTGGTCACACAGAAGATGTATGACCAGGATCTGGGGCTCTTCGGTGCTATAAACAATTATAATGGTCTGCTTAATGGATTATATACCATCTTACTTACATGCACACACATGTATGTGTGTATAAGCTGCAACCCTTCTACATAAAAATATGTGAATGTTTCCAAATGCAATGGGAAAATAAAGATAGGAGGCGTAAATCATCCTTAAAGATCAGTTCTGGGATCCTTGCAATTCCTCACACTCCCACTGGATTCAAATGATATCCAGCAAGGCCTCAAAACGTGCATGGTCTCATAGACATCTCTTTGTCTTCATTACTGTCCTGCTGTGCATGTTGGTGTCACGAGGCGGCTGGTGCTCTCTGCTGTCAATGTGTAGGGAGGGAAGCAAAAATTAATGCAGCCAAAACTCTTGAAAACCCACAAGTAGATGCAAACAGCGGGGAGTTAAACAGCAGTTTTTCCATAGCCCAGCTGAGATTTTGTGGTCTTTGCCCACAGAGGCGTTGCTGGGTGAGAGGTATTACAGCCACTAGAGAACAAATCTGAACTGTTTGGAAATCACACAAAGTTTGTATACGAAGCTGCTCATCTAGCAGCAACAATTTGGAAAGCTGAAACTTCCCAGGGCTTTTTTCTCCCCACTTAATGGAGCTTCTTTTTCCAAACTGATGTGCCGATGTGGAGAGGCGCGCAGAGCACCGGCGGAGCTCCCGCTTTCCGCCGGCCCGCCCGGGGAGCCCGTGTCTCCGGCAATGGAGCCCGTGTCTCCGGCAATGGAGCCCGTGTCTCCGGCCATGGCTCGTCGCTCGCCGCCTGACCGCGACGGTCAGCCCGTGCAAGCCCGGGACAAAGGGGAAGTGGCGGGTCCCCGCGCACGCCGCGATCCGCAGCGTGCACAAATGCGCCGCTGCACGGCCGCCCGCAGCGGTGCCGCCTCCTCGCGCCCCTCTCGCCGCCTCCAAGCGGGGGACACCGACGGGAAGCAAGCGAACTACTGCTCAGCAGTCAGGAAAATTGCAGGGAATCTCGCGCTGGCAGTCAGCTATCAAAAAGCAAACGTTTTTACAGCAACACTAGTGTCGTCATTTTATGTGCCACTTGCCCATTCTGGTTCTCTTTCCCCTCCCTGTAATTTACTCAGCGGGGCAGACGCATATAAATTCCCTGTGCATGCTCCAAGCAGTTTTCCTGGAAAGATCAGATGAGAATGCAGTAAAACAGGGCTCCTTCGGATCAACACCGGAGCAGCAAAATCAACAGCCGTAATCTGGAAGAAGCAATGACATTGCACTAGCTTGTTATCGGTGTAATTTAGGAAATCTCTGCAGGCCACAGGCCTTGGAAAATAGCAACCACAACACCCTGCAAGAAGTGAGAGTGATAGCAGCAGTACATATCCACATGCTTGCAAATTAAGTTAAAAAAAATAAAATAAAAATAAGAAGCTGAAATCGCCTTTCATTGTTTCCCAGGGTCGCTCTCCAGCAACTTGAAATAAAGTACTGCAGCAATGTGCTGTTCTCCAGGGGTTAATGTTGCATTAATCAGAACTGACAAGCATGAAAATCACGCTTTGTTGTCTTTAAATTGCTAATTTAAGATTGAAATCTAAAACGCTTGAGCACCGATCGTTAACACAGGCGCTCGGACAAAAAGCAAATACAATCTTCCCTGCGACGGGCCCACTACGCAATTGTTTTACATTTGGTTGAGAAAACAAATGCAAAGTCTGTAACTAAATCCTAATGTGTCGTTTAAGTGTTTCCATTCAAAGACCGTTCTTTGGCTAAACTCCAACGAATGGTACAAGGGTTTAATTTAAAAGCAGCATTTGCACCGACATTTACATCGGAAGGCAGAAATGCTGTCATTGAGTCACGCAGTGCAATGGCAGAAATAATTTCCCCAAATGCAAATAACTCTTTTTGCACTTATTATTTTTTTTCCAGTTGGAGAGGTATTTTAATGAGCTGCTTCTCAATGAGATAGCAAGCAAGGTCTGAGATACTCATTAAAAGAAATCTTATTTTTAAAAAAGGAAAAAAAAAAAAAAAAAGAAGAAGCTTTTAAAGCTTTCATAGACTATTTAATGGTACAGTTCATATCCAGTGCCATGAAGACAGGCACCAGATCAAAATAAGGAAAAAAATAATGTCACCAAATATGTGCATACAATGCAAACGAAAAAAAGCACACAGCACTGGGAAAAAAATAAAGAAGTGGTGGGAGGGAGGCAGGACAAATGTGTCCTTCTAACTGTTAAATACGATTACATTGTATTCTGCGCTAAATCAAGGAAAATTCACTTGCAAGTTTGTAAAACTGGCAGGTAGATCCAGCTCAGCAGCACAGATTCAGCTCTCACTGAAGTCTCTGGAAAAACAGACTCAACAAGCGAAAGAAGTTGAAGCAGCATCTTCACCTGAGCTGAAACTGGAGTAAACTCCATCGCCCCAGCTCATTTCTGGGACTCCAGACCCATCCGTGGATCTGGTTTGAATTGGGAAGGGGAATAATGACGTCTGGGGGAGAGTCACACTTTGCTCCGTCGGGGACCGGGGGACGAGAGGAGGAGGAGGAGGGTGCAGGGAAGGCAAGCTGTGCACTCAGTCTTCCCGCTGAGGAGCCCTTGAACTACAGTAGCTGTGATATCCAGCCTCCAAAATAGAGGCTCAGTTATCACATCCGAACACTTTGCTTCCTTTGAAATTACAGCAAAGCAGTGCTGAACTCTGCAGACACAGGGTCCGTTGACCCTGATGGGAGATCCAACAGCAAATCTTGGGCAGAACTTGCTACACAAAAGCCTTGTTGAGACACAAGCACTGTCATGCAGAACAAGCTCTGGGCGCACAAGAAAAGGACTCAGCATTTGGCCAAGCAGGGGGGTCATGCAGCAGGAGTGCTTTGTGTTCTGGTGAGGACCTGGCGTGATGGCTCTCCAGGCTCACACAGAGAAAATGCAGCAGAATATGGGGTCTGGAGAAAGAGAAAATGGGAGAGGACCTAAGCAGGGTCTCATTTGGCAGCCGGCTCCTCAACAGGAGGACGCATATGAGCAGGGTCTGCAGAGAAGAGCACTTAGCTCTTAGCTCCTGCCAGCTGCTAGACCAGGAGTGCAAAGCTGCCCTTGGGTTAAAAGGTAATGGAGAGCGATACTCCAGTGTGCACAGACTTCAAAATTATTGTGCAATCTGCAAAGGCAAACAAAAAAATAAGATATCCATCATGTTCCTTCACAGCAGCCCACGTGCAGAGTAGTAGGGCAGTAGAGTAGGCCAAGCAGGTATGAATAAGTAGGTTTTCACCAGAAGGATGTGTCAGTTGTTGTGTGCACGTTTTTGCTTGTTTTCTGGATGCTTTATTGGTTTTGTTTGGTTTTGTTTTTCTTTCCAGTCATGAATCACACTGAAACTGTTAGAGGCAAGTAGTTCTCTCACTGCAGACAACATTTAGGGGAAAGAAAACAGCCTAGGATTGTTCAGTGACGCTGACACAAGTGAGCTGATTTACAGCGTGGCTGAATGTAGCTCTTGAGACTACACTGGGTTCAGAGATTCAGAATATTAGGGGATACTCCTGAGTGGCAAAAGGAAAAGTGTTTTTTGCTGTACAGTTGTCCTTACAAGGAGCAGAATTGAGATTTGACTGATACATTCTTGTTGCATTATATTCTGCCTCTGGACTGTTCCAAAGCATGTTTATTTTGTCCATGGGGATGACTGATAAAAAGACCTGTCTGAGTATAGTTATTAAAAATATTTGTGTTAGAACCGATATTGAGAGGTTTAGCACTTGGCACAACGACAAAAGCCCAAATGAGAAATAACGGAAACGAATCTTGGAACTTTATACCTTTAAGTTAAAAACAGTAACAATCTCCTAAACAACCAAACTGTCTGATTTCCACTTCTATTTCAGGATCTTTAAACATGAGAAAAATGGGGAGGAAAAAGTTTGGTCAAGCATTTTACTGCAGCTACCCCGCCAATACGCCTTGAGCATCCTGGGCCTAAATAATTCCTTAATGTTAAACCCCTTTAGCCACAGAGAGGAGTTTGTCTTCATTTGTCTGGAAAAGCCCATGTGAAGAAGTGAGGAGATGCGGAATGGGAAGAAGGGAAGTGGAATAAGCATTGCATTAACCTTGACAAAGTCAGATTTCCCTCCCATCAGCATTAGAATGACTGACTGCTGTTTTCTTTATTCTAATGTAGAAACCCAGGAAACCCTTGGAAAAATACCCAGTGATTCATAATGCTATATTTACACATGTTTGGTGACTGACTGGCAGCAATTTTCTTTCTTTTTTTTTTTTAAACCCTGCAGATCATTTAGGCACTCAGGTGTCCGCGCGGAGCTGTGGGCAGGGGCGGGCAGGCCGGGATGGAGGTCGGCACCCTGTGGGGCGCCCCACACCGTGCCCGGGGCAGTGGGTCTGTAGGCACCGCAGCTGCGGGCACCGAACCCTTCCCAAAGCGCCTCCTTTCCCATTATAACCCAACAGAGATCCCGGGTTGGGTTCTGCCTAAAGAAATAGACTAAAGAACGGAAGATGACTAAAGAAATAGACCCCGTTCAGGTGTGTGGCCTCCACGTGGAGCTGGCAGGATGACCCAGGAGATGTGGGAAACCCACGGCTCTCCAGAGGGGTGGCTGTGGGCCGGGCACGCTGCCCTCCGCCTCTCAAATGACTCGGGATGTTTCAGCTCGTTCAGCTTCTTCCCAAGCGGAGCTGCTGCCCAAGAGTTTCACAGATGCTGGAGAAAACCCGCTGTTGATTTCAGGGTCTCACCCACGCAGAATTCCTCCCCGAACTTCGCAGTCTGTTTATATACAAATTAAAGCATTTTGTTTAGGCTGAGGAGCCCTGTAAATGCCCTGTGCTAGTGCTGCATGGAAATATTCCTAAAACATGCAAATGCTGCTGTGTATGTGCACTGAGCTTTTCCAACAGCTTTCCAAGATTCCCTCTTTTTTTCTGTGTTGTTTTAAAATGCTTCCACTCTCTTAGAAAGAGAGGCTTCTATCCATCATCTGGGATGATAATGGAAATAATGGAAATAACTGAGAACCATTAAACTGCTCATGCTGTTTTTTGCCAAATCTGTGATTTATTATTGTACCCCTCGTCCCATTTATTTTCTGGGCCTTAACTCCGCATCATCAGCCCCTCGGCTCGCGTCTGCCTGGGACGTGCCCGCAGTGCCGTAAAAGTGAAAGAGCAAATTCCCGGGTAGTCCCTATTCCCTCCCCGCGGCACCGCCCTCCAGGGAGGCCAAAGGGCTTTTCCTCTGGGGAAAGGGCCTGGATGCAGCTCCTTTGGGTGCAGCGGGCGCCCGTGTCTGCACTGCACAGCCCTGCGCGGGGAGCCGAGCGCTGCAAACCAGCCGCAACCTTCGCTCAGAGGGGCAGGAGCGCGCGGCCGGCCGGCCCTTCGGGGCTCCCTTCGCTCTTCTGCAGCTCCCACCGAGCGCCCTCTTCGCCTCCACCTCGCTCTTCACCCGTTCTGAGCAGCCAGAATATAAAAACGGATCCAAGGCAACATAGATCTCACGGGAACAGGGGTGAGCAGCTTTGCAGAGTCTTCCCTGATGCACCACCTCATTTCAACTCTGTTTCTGATATGCTCAAAAGGATTGCTTAACTTACCTCCTGGTTGTTCACAGTATCAGAACTCACTGTTGCTTTATAATTACATTTGTATTTGAGAGAAATTTTAAATTCAAAACATTTCCAGAAGTTCAGATGTCTCATTCCAAAGAGCAGCACTCACCAAACGGACTAAGTAAATATTTCATCAGCTTTATTAATGCAGTAAGTACACACAATATATATGATTCGAGGGACCATTTAAAAATACATTAAAACTCTTTGCCATATTAAAAAGGCTATAGCATTAAGTCAGAGGTGGTATTTTGTTCTCCTGAGAATGTTTTTACACATAATAGGAAGATATGGGGTTACATTACTTTTAAGGATTCTTTGCATTTGCTTGCTTCTTGACAATATATGTCTGACAACCATTTTCATAAATACCCAATGAATTTAAAATTGGATTACATTTGGGAAATCAATGTCTTAATAAATCACAAACATTCTAGCTATAATGTCTAGATGGTGGAAAGGAGCTGGATCTTATATATGTCCCTGTGGCTCAGGAATTTTCTTACCAGCCTTGGATATTTTTTAATGCAGCCATTACTTAGAAGAATAAACATGTAGTTGTGAGAAAGGTTAAAGGAAGGCCACAGAATTTAAGAATATCACAGAATGCTCACACGAAGCAGGCAGAGATACGGTGCAAACAACAGATAGCAATTCAGGGATTTATCTCCTGTGCTGGAGCCAAACTCTGATTCCAAATCAATACTTTGTAATTGATTAGCCAGCATGCAGGAAGAGAGTCTGGAGGTTGCACTAATCCAGGAACAGTATGAAGTGTGCTTAGCAAAATCAGTTGAAATGTTGTGAAATGTTGTTTAGGAAGTCTAGGCAGAAAAAGAATAAAAAGCATACATCAAAAAAATGAATTTTATCTGTTCTGTGCAAAATGAGATACATGGCAAATCTGTGATCACTAGGACAGGGTTTTGGGGGATATACACTCAAGGGTGGAGGAGAATGGAGTAGCAATGTGCATTAGAGACACAATAGGCTGCCAAGATACAGAGAAGAGCATAAGCGAAATGGAATTTGTTGGGGTCAAAATCACTTTGGGGACGGCTGGCAAAAAGTGGCCATATAGGGCAGAAGGGAAGGGGGTGGAAGAAGGGAAGAGAGGCCCCCAGGCTGCTGCCACACAGAGAAAGGGCTCAGGAGCAGGGTTAGGTACATGCACTGCTCAGACCCACTGATCCTGTTGGCCTGTCTGCAGACAGCAAAGTCTCCATGTGATGCTTGGGGAAGGCGGCACGTGGCATCTCACTCCATGCCCAGCAATACCCGGAGCACCGTGGGCAGCACCGCGCGTGTGCCAGGGCGCAGGCTGCTCCTGCCTCTCCCCGGAGCAGGGAGCGGGCAGCGAGGGCCGCAGCAGCGCAGCGGGAGGGAGGCTGGGCGCACGGAGCAGCCTCCGCTCGCGCTGGGCTCACACACACACAGCTACTGGGACGGGCACGCCGGCTCCAGCCAGGCAAACACACACACGCGTACGGGTACTAACAAAAACAGGTATGGTAGTTACCTGAACAGACTGAAAAGTGTCTTAAAAACACCTAACAAGGACGTGCAAATGCATAAATTTATGCAAATGCATAAATTTTCATTGAGCAACATCATTCCTCAATTTAAAGTTTTATGTTAGAAGCAGATTGAAGCTGTGAAACACAGGGAGTTTACTGGTCCGTATAGTCTTGGTGTGAGTTTCTAAAAGTGCGGAGATAGAAGTGACTCTGATTTGTGTCCCTCTCGGCCACATCCTACGCAGGCTCGTTGGAAGCAGCGCGCACTGGAAAGCGCTGCTGGAGCAGAGCTGAGATGTATTTCGTTTCAGGTTTTAAACTGAAACACGTTTTCTGCGATGACAAAAGTAGAAACACAGAAACAGATGTCTGAGATTTCAAATGCCACGGTGAAACTTCCTGACACATAATGGGTTCAAAATGAGAGGGTGGCCTCACCTTCCGAATCAAGCAGCCTTTTGTTTACGGGCGCTAATGGGAAGCAAACACGCAGCAGCAGCAGCAGCAGCAGCAGCAGCAGCAGCAGCAGCAGCAGCAGCAGCAGCAGCAGCAGCAGCAGCAGCAGCAGTACCGTGTTCCCCAGGCCCTTCGCAGCGGCGCCCGCGCTGCCTTTTTGGGGATATTCACACAAAACAAAGGCAAACCTGTCGGAGCGAGCATGTGACAGAGTTAAATAAGCCCCGTGTCAAAGCTGCACACTTTTCACTGCACACTTGTCCCTAGCAGCCGCTCACGCCACACAGGGCACCGCGGGGCTTTGCACAAGGGTGGGTTAAATCAATGGTCAACGTGCGGTGTTGGGAATCAGCTAAAAGGAGCCAGTAATGTTGTAGAAAAGGCACTTTTAGAAAGCGCACTGTACAGAGGACAGCTACGCGGTGTGAGCTTACAGGTTCTTCCGTGTTTAATGAAAACCAAAGACTTAAAAACTTCTCTGTATCTGTGCAATATAGGCCTGATAAACCTTTGCTGCTGTTGTTTTTTAATGCGAGTGTGCTCACTGAGGTTATCCCAAAACCGTGGCAAGAAGTGCAGGCCAGGGCAGTGACCTGGGAGAAGGGGTGTTTTATGGCCCCGGCTCTCCCGGGCCTCACTGATGACTTATGGAAAGATGGTTTGAGGGCTCCTGTTCTCCCGGTGCCACCGAGGACAAACACGAGTAAAACCTAGGGGAGATGGAGACACGCTTGGGGGAAAGCCCCCAAATCCCCGCTCCTCCCGGCACGGCAGGGACCTGCCTCAGCCACGAGCTGATCCTCTGCAGTTTGCTAGCACAGGTTTAAGAGCTGCTCCCGCTCGTGCGAGAGGCGGCCCGCGGTCCCCGCGGCGCTCCAACGGATGTGGCGGACCCGGCTGGCCACTCGCGAGCCATTTAACGTCGGCCGCGCTCCGTGACAGGACTTCCCGCAGCCGCTCCCCAGGTCCGTACAAGCCACAAAGTCGCCGCGGCGGCGGCGGAGAGGGGACGGTCCCCGCCACATCCCAACGCCGCGGGGAAGCCGCCCGCCATGGCGCCCCCGCTGCCTGTCCCGGGGCGGGGAAGGGGGAGGTGGGAGGAGACGGGGCAGGACTTTGGTCGCCGCTACAAAGCCGGTGACAACCCGCCGCGCCCGGCACATGGCGCTCGGCCCTTCCCGCCCGCGCCGCGGCGGCAGGTGGGTGCGGGCCGGCGGCGTTAGGGTCCCCCGCGGCGGCCGTGCGGGGAGCGGAGCGGGGAGCAGCAGCAGCAGCGACGGCGGCACCGCCGCCACCCGCTTGCCCGGCCCCGCGGGGGACAGCGGCGGTGGGAGGGGGCGCGAGGAGGGGGAGCGGGCGCGACCGTTGGGCGCGACCGTTGGCGCCGAGGGGCGGGCGGGGGGGCTCCCCGC
>JAVCKT010097728.1:0-11405 GCA_032273925.1 Rhynchotus rufescens
ACCTCTGTATCACAGTTGAACTGGCTTGTGGGTTAGCATGCCAGTTTTGGAATCTGAATATTCATGAACCTGTGTTATCAATAGATTGTGCAGGCTCAAGCGGTCAGGAGAAGGACATATAACAGCAGGAGCCAGTGCCCGATGGGCTCTTCCATTGTGTGGAATTCACCCCACTTGAGGAACTTAGAGTTTCTTTCTTGGGCATGGAAGAGGTTTGAAAGCTCTGTTTGCTTCTGGCTTGTGCAAAGCCAGGCCTAGAGAGGGGGCTTATGTTGGTGGAGCATGTGTGCTGTATTCATATGCTGTAGATTGATCCCCTAGATTCAGTTAAGGTTTATTTGGGTTTGTTGTTAGGGTTAAGATTCAGATCTGAATTTGCTCTTGGGTTCTGCATGGCCAGCAGCATCAAGAAGTGGGCTGGTGTCAACTAGGTACTTTCCCTCTTCTCTATTACTGCACATACAGGGTCTTTGGTAATGCTTTTGTTTGAGTTAAGATCTGGAACTCTATAGTTTCTATGGTTTGGATTATTTCTATGTTCATCAGTGCCTTCAGATTGAAGGTGGGATGTTGGTAGAGGTTTATGCCTGATGTTGTCTTTGCAAAGTAAAAGGCTTGGAATTTTCTTGGGCCTGAAATGAAGCTAGCAGTCCTAGTAACCGTTGGGAAGAGGCACCAGCACAATCAGTTCTTGTAGCTAAACAAGGAACAGTGGAGGAGTAGATGAGCACTCTACTCATTTTTCCCAGTCTTATGCTATTAAACTTATTTGACTCACTCACATAAATCAGTTTCTGGACACTGACCAAATGATACATCCTCTTTCAATAGGATTGAAATTATGGATGAAGTTTTCACTGTATTATCTTTTAGATGATTGGCTTGAAGGTTATGGAAGAACCTACTCAGATTCTTTCAGTTTATCAGTAGAGAATAGTAATTGTTTTGGTTTTTTTTGCCTCCTCAAATACTCTTTTTTCCTCCCACTCTGGCTGTTTATGTGGCTTTGGTTACACTCATTTTTCAAAACACTAATCTGAAATGAATTCAGAGGGTGCGACTGAAATATGATATTGTCGCTACTACTCAACACCTCCTCTTAGTTTATAATCTCTTACTTAGAGCAGGACTTACATGCAGGCTGTCATTGCTGAGCTGTGGAGGGGGCTTGTGATGCATTTAATCCATTTCTCATTCTCGCGCGCTCTCCCCTGCCTCACACAAACAAGTTAGTTGCTGCTTCCACAAAAAGTCATGTCAACGAGTTGTTATTTCAGGCTAGTGAGCTCATAACTGTCTGCTGGCAGAACTCCCCTCTGACTTCTTCATACAAAATAATACTGTTGCCAGGATTTTTTGCCTAATACCTGAGTCTTGGAGGAAGTTCTGTTTGACAGATGGAGAGTGAAACTATCAGGGACATTTCCTACTTTATAAAGTTCTCCCCTGTCTTTTTGGACCAGCCTATCTTTATATATGATGCAGGTTTTAAGTGTCTGAAGCATTTTTAGAGCTAGACCAGGACTAAAAGAAGTGGTTGTTTCTTTAATGGATGCAACAAATTGCAAAGCCAGTGCAATTGTGTTGGTTCAGTTGTGTTAGCTGAGATGGTATCTCATCCTGCTGCCTGTAGCAAGCTTTGAACACCTTCAAAATTGCCATGTTGTCAGCAGCAAGGAGATTTGTATGACCTCTGCCATTGGAAATCACCTGCCTGGTAAAACTAACCAGCTCCTGTTGCAGCTGCAGAATGGGTGGCAAAATTAGGTCCTACACATATACTTCTGGAAAAGACCACAGATAAAACTATCTGATGTTAACGCTTTGGGCCAGAGCTGATCTAAGGCTCTGGAAGACGTTATTCTTTCAGATCTACTGAACTGACAAGATGCATCTCTTCCAAGATCTCCCCCATCAACAAAAACAGACAGAGCTGTGAAATGGTGTTAACTCTGTTGCGGAAGAATGCATGTATTTGGAAGAAACTCATTAAGGAGCCAAACAACTGAGATCTAAGCTTTTTAGACTCTCTGTCAGCAATCTGAATGACTTCATGTAGTATTTTAAAACAAAAACCGTCCCCAGCTTATTGTTACATAAGTAACAGTAGTAGTTTATAGTGAAATGCACTTGTAAGGAGGAAATGATTGCATTTATTACATTTATTTAACAAATCCCTCTAGTGGTTGGTTGTTTATATGACACATTGATTGATCAGTGCCAGCGGATAAGGCACATTCATTGTTCTTCTTGTATGGATTTCAGATGAAACTCTTTTTGGTTTATTTAAAAAGCTTTGCTTCATCAAAAGAGCCTTTACCAGTTTCAGGTGAAAAACAGTAAAAATGACATGACTTCTAAGTGGTGAGCAGGTGATGCTAAGACTCTTAGAGTACTTATGGGGCATTAAGCAATGTTTGGTGGCCTGTGGTATATGTAGTGGTTATGAAGAAGAATATATGTTATGTGTAAAATTGTCACATGTCATCTGCCATTTTTCATGGGAGCACTGGAATCACAGCTTAGGATCAGATTGTTGCAAGCTCAGTAGGATCTGTTTTCTGAGGCTTTGAAATTCCTGCCTTGGAGTCCACTGGAGCGCCAGTGTCGAGTCAGAGGGACGCTGCCGGACAAGGAGTGTGATGCATACGAGGGCTGTTTGGCTCAGAGCATGGCCCTGCTAGAGCAATCAGATTTAAAGGCTGCAGATATACATGAGAGTCTTTCCACTGATGCTGGAAAGCTTTGGCTCAGGCCTTGTCTTGCAGCACTTTATCCCTTGGCAGTGACTATATCTAGGTTGTGAATCCCTCCCATTGGAGACAGCGTAAATGGAAATCATGTTGTGCAGAATAAAGGCAAATGAGTATTTCATTTGTCTTGATTTATCCATTAATTTTGGATGGAAGCAGCTACTGAGATTTCGCAGTGTCCAGTTCCCTTCTCTGTTTACATCCATGCAGTGAAGGGAAAAAATTAGCTATCCTCAAACTTTACTTGTGGTCAGGATTAAACTTGAAGAAGTTAAAATGAATCAGGCATTCACATTCTTTTCCACATGCATTTACCACATTGCTGATGCAGTCTTCAGTGCTCTGCGCTCGCTGAAATTTTCACATTTGCAATGATGTTTCCTAGAAACTTGTACAAAAAGAGCAAACTGTTGGAACAGGATCCTGTCGTGTAATTGGAACAAATATCAACCAAATCCTTCCTTTCTTTAAATGTCACTTCTTTGGATCCTTCTTCCTTAGTTGGAGATAGGAATGCACAGAACTTCTTACATTGCTCTGCAGTCAATTTAGAAGGTTAGGGAAATGTTGAGAAATTGACATTTCTGCTTTTTTTTTTTCTTCTTTTTTCCCCTCTGGAGTTATCCTAATTGTCAGCATAGTAAGTTTCTGATGATTTTGAATGTGGCAGCGGTCCTTTCCCAGAGAAAATATTAACTCAGGAATTCATACTATGGCACACACATTGACCAAGCAGTAGCCACGTGTCATGCACATGTGGACCCATGACTCCTTCCAGAGAAAGGCCATGTGGATTCTTCTTTGTGTGAGTGCAATATGAGATCACAGATGAAAGAGGTTTAGACTCAGAAATTTAGCTAGTCTTTGGAATGTAATAGTGGAAATGCTTTGCTTATGCAGAGCTCTGGTAAATTATGAGGTGTGTAATTTTATAGTATTAATCCAGAGAATCTGCTCTTATTGCATGTTATTCCCTGCTGCATTCTCTTTCTGAAGAAAAAAAAAAAAAAGGAAAAATCTGTTTCAGCACCTGAGTGCTAGGAAAAATGGAGTTTAGCTGCCCAATTTGACAGCTTTAGAAGCAAGACCTTTAAAGTGCAAAAAGATGAAAGGCAGTTAATAAACCAGAACCTCAGCCCTCTGTTATCTACCCCCTTCTGAATCTGGGCAAGGGGTAGCCCGCAAGGGCAGCAAAGGCAGCATGTACTCAGTGAGCTCAACAGATCTGGCCTAGATTTGGGCACCTTAAAAGAGCAGTAAGCTGTGGAGAGCATCATGGAGGCTGGGCTGGGACTGAGCTCCTGGGTAGAATTCATCTGCTTTTGATTCTTACAAACTTGTATAAAGTATGCCTGATCCTCGGGATGTGTCTTTCCTCAAGTACAAATGCTTTACTGTTTGAAAAAAAAAATCTAGAACCACATCTCTTAAAATCCAGGGCTCTGAAGAGGCAGAATATTTGGATAGGAAGAAAATCTTTGCTTCTGTGTTTTTTAAAAGCAACTTGGAGAAAACCGTTCTGAAGACTGTCTTAACCATAAATTTACCATTAGACTGACAAACACTTTCAGAATGTGCTCTACAAAAGCTGAATGCTCGTATTTTATCTTTTGAGGGAGATGCTATTCTACCATGTCTAACAGGAGGGGCGTAGGACTGGAAAGTTACTCCCAGCCCTGACACTCACTCCTCCTCTGTCATTTGTGAGAAATCCGTTTAGTGTCTTTGCTTTTGTTCCCTCTCCCTGCGAAGCAGAGGCTGTAATGCTGCTGCGGTGCCACGCTCGAGGACCTGAATGAGCTTCAGTGGCCTTTGGATTCCTTCGAGCCTGTCTGCTTCATGCAGCCTAATTCCCAGAGACAGCTGGAGATCAAAGCGAGAGCGCTGTGTAAAGTCAGTCCCCAGTTGGAAGTCAGAAGGCTTTGACTTAGTAGGTTGACCATTTCATGCTTGCAAACTGTCTTTTTTCCATTTTCAGAACAATCTTAGTATATGAAGTGCTGTCACCTTTCCAGTTGTTTGCACATCTGCGAAATGTGATGCATGATTACAAGTGACATGCAGCAAAACCCTCTACTTCATATATGAAGGCTGAATATTTCTTTTTTCCTGCATGGATGTGCTGTGTGGGGGGTGAGTTTTTTGCTTGTTGTTTTGTTTTTGCCCTTACTTAGTTGCATATAAAACATTTTTTGTTGTTTGCCAGCAAATATGACATAATACATTTATTTTAAAGCACTATTCCATGCTAGGCAGTTCAAGTAACCTCTATTTTACAGTGTAAGTGGCTACTTGGGAAAGGCTAGGCCAAAACTGCAGTCTCAAGTTCCTAGCTGGCCTCAGCCAAGTGTAACTTTACAGTAACGTACTCATGACTGTGAGCTTGAACTTGATGTCAGTGGAAAGCAGAACTTGGCACGAATGAGTTTGTAGTAAATGAAATCTGTGTCAGTGAGAGGGTAATGAAACCCACTATGTTTTAGTTTGCCAAAAAATTCCATGAAGAAATTCATAGTCTGGCCCATTGTATGCTGCATACAATTAGCTTCAAGTTGTGGATTCGCGGAGGTTGCACCTTCCTTGTGCTAGTAAACTGCTAAGTATTTTGTGGGAGTGCTTAATGTCTCTAGCATTAACACTTTGGTTGCTGTTTCTCTGATCCTGCATTACAGGCAGTTAAATTACTGGCTTCATTTCTGGCTGTATTTCTTTTCAATGTCTCTTTCTGAAGCTCTAGTAGTCCCTGGAAAAATGAGAACTTCAATTCCGGCCCTGTGACTAACTTTGGTGGTTTGGCCTCTGCTTGTCCTGTACCAGGTGAGGAGTGTTAATGGAACAAATCATGGCCTGCTCATAGCCATGGATTAATAAAGTCCATGATGGTGGCATGACTAAGTCTCCCAAATGTGAGTGATGAGTACAGTAGGATGTAAGATGACCACATTAGTTGTAGGTACTGAGGAGCAGATAAAGAGAGAACATGACATCCCAGCCTTCTCCTCCTGCAGTTAAACTTGCTGACTGGATAAACCTTTTCCCTGCCACACAAAAGAAAAATCTGTAGCTATTTACCATTTTAGCGTTTGTAGACAATATCTAGCTAGTTAGAGCTGTTTCAAAGGTTTGAATTATTTTTAATCTTCCTGTATTACCTTTTCTGCATGGCTTTTCATAATGTCTTATGAGGCCAAAGTGTGTGTCCTGCTTTGGAGGCAGCTTGCCCTGGCTTGCACCCTTCGTGTGCTTTCATTTCCTTGCCATATGGCAGGCGGCAAGGCTGCAGCGGCAGCTGCCCCACAGCAGCTGTCCATGCTGTGATCCTGCTCTTAGCCACGCTTTCAACCTCCTGCATGTGGCTCCAATCAGCAGCAGCTGTTGTGGACACCTTGCATATCCTTGGAAGAAACCAGAGAGATGGTTGGGTGGATTTCAGGCCTCATTCCTCATTTTCTCCTGCCCAGGGGCATCAGTACGTAATTGTGGTTTTATTTATTTATTCGAGGTGCCATTTTAAAAAATTTGTTGCTTATTCTTATCTTATTCTTAATGCAGTGGTCAGATTTGAACCTCCTGTAAAAAGTGGCTTCTCCCGCCTTTCAAGTAAGAAACTAATTTTTGTCTTTATTCACCCATGACTATACTAAATATTGCAAGTACCTGTTTTTCTTTTTTTTTTTTTTTCCTTATGGTTGTCTAATTTGCTAGTGGACTAGCTCATCAGCTCAGATTGATGAGTTGTAGGAATTGGGAAGGAATTACCCCTCCTGACGATTTTGGTTTGTTTTCATATTCCCAGTCACCTGTTCTTGGTGACAGCATTGCTGAGTGGACAGAAGTTACTGTGCTACATTTCTTAATTATGCTATTGGAAACTGCTTTTGCCTTTGCAGGGAAGATCTTACTCTCTAAACCTTTAAATTTAGCCAAATTCTCCATGTGAGATATGCAATAGAAAGGGCTTTGGTTTGACAACAGTACCTCCTGCATTTTGACAACAGTGCTAGGATTTCCCAGTGTGTCCCTGAGCTGTTCATCTGGTGCATACACCTATCACAGCCTTCTCGATCCTAAACAGTGAGTCCTTTCACAAAGGAGAAGTGCAGAGTCATGTTTCTGAAAGCAAATAGTCTAGGAGATTTATTTATAGTGTAGGCTCTGCCAGACTCTTTTCTTAACCACTTCACCACAAGCTCTTTCCACAGGCCTTGGGAAGGTGAGGAGTAAGCAGGGCCTGTGTGCACATTGCCAGCAGGTAGGGGAGCTGAGGCTGGTCCTCATCGGGTGAAGGGCAGGTTGTACAAAAGGGCCAAGTTATTCCTGCCAGAAGCTGAGCCCTTGCCACTTCATTTCAGCATCTTTCGTGAAAAGGCCATTGCGTAGGCTGTCACAACAGAAACATAGTACTTTGCTCCAGGTTCATCAGCCCACATGCACCAGGATTGCTAAGAGGAATCCCAGGCTGAGACTTGGCAGGGTGCTTTTTATGTTTGTTCATGCACCTTTCACTTGGCTTGGTGACTGAGTCCAAATTTTCTTCCTGATTTTAACATCTCCTTTTCAAGTCTTTGTGAGTGAAGTCAATCTGTTGCTCCTGGTGAAATGACCATGTATCTGTGGGGCCTGAATATGCATCAGCTTTGTCAAGGCTCTTGTGAATCTGCCCTTGCCAGTGGCAGTCCCATGGTTTGGTTACATTGAGACTCTACTTACACTTTCCATGGGAGAAAGTCTGATTTGAAAACGAACATAGGCCAGGCCCTCTGAGTGACTTGTCTTTACTACTGATACTCCATGTGCACAGCTATGTTAAGGGGAAGCTTACAGTTTGAAAATGTAGATAAAAATCATAAATTGCTGAACAGAATGAATGAAATGCGTTTTTTTCCTCAAATATCAGAAGGCCAGTGAACTGTGGTCTGAAACTCAGCCGAGATGAAAGAAATCTCCTGTGAATGTGTGAGCCTTGCATCAGGCTATGCATAGAGTTCGGAAGTTCAGGGGGCCTCCTGCTGATGTGAAAATATTAAATGCTGTTGCTTTTCGGTGATTGTTAACTTCAAGCATCTCTTGCCCTCTACATATGTTTTATTTTCTCTTTTCAGAGGCAATTTTTTATCTCAAAGCTAAGTTTGCTTGCTCCAGAAGTGACCTAATGTGTTTTAAAACAAGTAATTTTCTTATTGTTATTCTATCGATTTCCAATTAGTAAATCAAAATTACAATATTCTGTCTCAGTTTCCCATTCCTTTGTATCATTTCTGTCAGCCTATGATTAGCAAATGGCGAAAAAAAAAAATCCGTTTAATTATACAGTTGTTTCATTCCACAATTGACTTTAATTGATTAAGTCTTCTAGGGTATGATTAGAATTAAAATGCATTCATGATGGGAAAAAAAAGTCATATTTCATATCTTAAAAGTCAAGAGATGCTAAGAATGTCATGCCTGAAAGGGTATGTTCTTAGCTCTTCAGTGGAATCACTGAGTGCGCCTATTTCAACCATATTCTTAGCTCTGTTTAGCTAATACTGCTCTTCAGCCTGGCATAGTCTGGAAAGAGTATCTGTCTTTTGTTACTAGAACTAAAAACCATTCTTAAGATTCCTCTCCCTTCCCACCAGCTTGGGCGCTTTAATCTCAACAGCTGCATTAGCTGGTGTCTCAATTAGTGTTGCTGGGAACAAGCTTTCCTTTCAGCTAACCCTTCAAAAAAATAGGGAACTGTTGCAATTAATTCCTCGGATGAGCAAATTGATTATGGAGGACAACAAAAGCCCTGACCACGTGCATGTAAGATTTGCTGCACTTTGTGGGGATTGTTCCAGTGAAGCCAAGTGTGCTTGGAAGATTGGTGAGGCCAAATGCTGATGCTTCTTTTTTGTTTTGAAGATCGAGGCGGGGGGGGGAGAAACTACATAAGGGGGCAGTGGGCAGAACTAGAGCCAGGAGGAGCAGGGAGTTGGTGAGTGAAGTGGCACGAGCTTCCTGCACACTGCAGGGGCATTCCTCTGATCTCTAGGAAGCCAGAGAAACCGCCACGAAATACTGGTTTCTGACCCTGTGTGAGGCTGCCACAGACAGGCCTTGGCTGGCGGCTGTCCTGACGAGATGCTGATGTGCTCGTGTTTGCCAGAGGCTGCTGTTTGCATCCAAAGATGTAAGCAGGTATCTGTTATGGCACTGCTGGACACTGCCCAAGGCTCCTGGGAGTGAAGAAGCACTGCTACTATATCCAGCAGTGCCTTTGCTCTGAAAGGGAAGCTGCCCAGGGAGGTCAGTCTCTTGGTACTTAATTTCTTCTTTCTATAGGTTCCCAAGTTGCTGCTGCTGCCAGCAAAATCCCTTATCCACCAGCTGCTGAAGGATACAGTTAGAGAAGGGACATGCTTGCTGCATTCCTGTACTGTGAGGTCCTGTTTCTGTACTGCTGCCCAGCCTGGGCTGTCCCTCTCCGTACTTGCTCCACACTCCCACACAATTTCCTGCAGCTGATCTGAGCTCAGACCACCTCTTCCCTGGGAAGTGACACCTTAGGGACTGAATTGACACCAAAAGCAAAGGTCATAAGCACACAGAATTTAAGCGAGTTGCTAAAATGCTAAACGGTTTTCTGAATTTGGGCCTGGATGTTGAGGACTTGCTAATGAAGTCAGTGAACTTAATTGAGCTAAAATAAGTGGTAGCAGGGAAAGCTTATCTGTTCATAGCTCCTGAACTGCAATGGTGGCTTAACTGAGTGCCACAATGTGTTGTCCTCTGATCCCCCTGAGATGCGGGCGACTTGGGGTGTCTGATGTTGCAGGCTGCCTGGGCTGGCAGTCCGGGGAGCAGCATCAGTTTCTACAAAGCAATGGAGTGTTATGTTGCTTTCACAGCTGAGTGAAGTATCGGAATCTGGGACAATGGGGTATGCTTAATGTGGTAGGTGTTGAACTCCCCTTTCTATTTACACAAACATACAAGAGGCACCTGGAGTCAGTCGCTTTGGGATAGTGTGCTGTCGTCCAGCAGCTTTGTCCTGAGCTGCTGCAGTAGTGCAGCTGCATCCCGTCAGTTCTCTGCTTCCTTGGAAGACTTGGACTGGGTTTCACAAGTGTTTTGTCTCAGATTTTTCTTTTTTTAGTTCCCCCACCCCTTTAGGATCCACACCTTCTTTTCCAGTCTCCTCCTCCTGCACTGTGTCCTAGTCAAGCTAGTTCATTTCTGGCTCTCAGTGGAAACAGCCAGTTTGGTGGTTTTGGTGTTTTTGAATTCATTTTTTAAGTCTGGCAATATTCAAACAAAAGGGCAGGAAGAAATGACTCGCCTGTTACTTTATTTACTATTTGTTTTGGGAAATCTAACCTCAAATTTGTATTTAACTTATATGAGTACTCCATTGCTAGATTTTATTTTCTCAGCTATTTTTGCCAAGGCTGAATTTGTACCAGAAATAAATACAGTCTTCAATTAGGATAAATTGTTTGACAGTGAGGTTAATTCTCCATGCAGACTGAAAGTGACTGAAAGCTGGTGCAGTATCCAAACAACTTCACAGACCTTTAATAAATTTTATAAAGCTGGAAGTGCCTGCAGTCTTCCCTGCATCTGCTCTCTCTTTAGTTGAACCTTGGCTGTTAAAATTCATATACCACAGACCAAGAAATAATTATCTTGTTGATGACTAAAGCAAACTGAATTCTCCTTTCTGCTTTTTGCCAGCTGTGCTCTTCACAGTATTGGATGCTTTATTCTAGCTCGTCAGTCTAGTTGATTTGTGTAATTTATGAGTCTAGCCTTGTGTAAACTAATGGCCTTAAGTGCAATTTAGCTGTGTAAACGTCTGGGTTCTGCTAGCTCCGTGGCTGTTTATGAGGCAGTGGGCAACTCTGTGCTGCTCTTGCATGTAATTATTGTAAGCAACTTTGGAGTGTGTGGCAGCCTGTTAGGAATGACCATCACTGAATGAAGTAGCATGACCTTTCTGTACAGAAAGATCTATAATCCATGTGGGCTTTGGGCTGTAAAACTGAGAGGGAAGGAGAACACAGGTGAACAGCTCCTCATTCTGACTTATCTTGGGTATGTCGTGTAATGGAATGTTTCCATTTCCAAACTGTGACTTCCATTTTTCCAATGTGGATTTCCATTCCAACCAATGATTTGGGGACCTCTACTAGCACAAGCTGGGGAACACAATATAAAAAATAAATTTTAGATGAGTGTGTGTCTGTAGCTAACAGAAATAAACATCCATCACTGTGTGGAGAGATAAGCATCCTCTGAAGGCTTCAACACTGTCTCTGCTCTGTGGAAGGTGGCCAAAGTGCAATACTGACATTTTGTCAGCAGTCTCTACCAGTCCCATTTGGTAGAGGTGACCAACTAACAGACTTTCCACTGACTTTGGATGAGTCTCTGTGGATGTAGGGTGTGAGGCCAACCTATGGCTTGTGATTCAAAGGAACTCACTGTTGAGTTGAGCCCTGTAAACTGAGTCACTAACTGTAAGAGAAAAGTAACTGAGAGACAAGAGGTATCTCAGAGACACGTTGAGCTCTGTCCTGTTTCACCCAGAAGCAGCAGGACCCCTGTAAAGCAGCGTCCACCCCCTTCATCTGAGCTATTCTCAGGGCAGCCCCAACCAACAGGTAGTTTATTGACTGTTCTCAT
>JAVCKT010097729.1:0-11405 GCA_032273925.1 Rhynchotus rufescens
TGACAGTGAGGGTGACAGAGCCCTGGCACAGGCTGCCCAGAGAGGTTGTGGAGTCTCCTTCTTTGGAGATCTTTAAATCCCACTTGGATGCAGCCCTGTGCCACATGCTCTAGGTGACCCTGCGTGAGCAGGGGGGTTGGAGTAGATGACCTCTGAGGTCCCTTCCAACCTTGGGCATTCTGTGATTCTATGATTCACCTCACCTTGCCTCATCTCGCCTTGCCTCATCTGACCTCGCCTCAGCTCACCTTGCCTCGCTTCTACCACCGGCACTGGCGCTCACCAACACAGTTGTGCACAGGCAGGCGACAGGAACAGGCGGATGAAGCAGAGCACATGGATGGGGTGGCAGGAAGAGGCGGATGAGGCAGAGCACACGGACAGGGCAGCAGGAACAGGCGGATGAGGCCAGAGCACATAGCTGGGGCGGCAGGAACAGGCAGGTGAAGCAGAGCACACGGACAGGGCAGTCCCAGGGCCCCGGAGCAGCGGGCGAGGGAGAGCGGTCGCCTTCCAGCAGCCTAGACCTGCAGAAGGGCAGGGTGCAGAGGGGAGCTCCGGCTGCACTCATCTGTCCCTTCCCTTTTGTCCCTGCTAGTCTCGCACTGCCGCCTTGCCCCAGCTCCTGCATGGGTTACGCCAGGCACTGTGGCACCACGGCAAACTGAAGGCATTTCTTACAGAGTTCGATTTTTGCTAGAGTTCATGTCTTTGAAATATTTGTAAGGCAGTGTTACAGATTAATTATTAAGGCTTGCTGAGTGCACCAGCTTTTTATACTCTGTTAAATACTGTGAATGAAGGTTACCATAGTTACAGCTCTGTTCAGAAATTCACCTTTTAAAATTGTAATTCCAGGTTCTTATTCTGGTTCTTCTTGCTCAGATACAATGAAATACATGTTTCCATCTCAGTGTTAACCCTGATATGAAAGATTTTGTTCATTCATTTTAAAATGCATGAGCAAGTGGGAGAGGAGGGCATTTTTCATTCTCTCCTTTTTACCAAAATGAATAATCTATGGGACTTCCTGCAATCAGGAGGTCTGTGTAAATACTGTCTATAACTACTACTTACTTAATGAAATTTGGTTTGGCATTTTAGTTAGGCACAAATATATATACCATAAATAATATAATAAAATAATCAATTACATCCATGGTTTCCTTTGTAAAGGATATATTGCATGTAAAGAAGTGCACTCTATTAGCGTTAAGATTTTGATTAAAAAAGCAGGTCCCGATGCAACTAGATTCGGCAGGAGGCTTAACACTGACTTCTGTGCAGTCTGAATCACGTCTTAAGATGTTGGAAGGTACGAAGGAATCGTCAAGGGCTTCATCTGATACGTACTGAGAAGCGAACGTGTCCCCTTCCAGATGAAAAATGACAGGTATGTATCTCAGTGCCAGAACCACATGTCTCCAGGAACCGGCACATTGGGAATGACGCACAGGGATGGCAGTAGTGCAGGAGTCCTGGGGAGCTCCAGGTCCCCACGAATTGATGTGAGATGATGTATCAGCACCACCTCTCACTTAATGCAGCAACGAGAGCAGATCTGGACACCTACGGTGCCTGGCGTGGCGGGGTGGCAGGGCCAACCTTCTCCCCATGAGTTTGTCCCTTTGATTTTTTGCCGTACTAGAATAAAGCTGGTGCTCACAGAAAGGATCCACTGGCCACTTGGGGAAAACCACTATAAACTGATGGGAACAGGGGTTTTATTTCGAAGCATGCTCACCAGCTGTGCGTAACATGGGCATTAGTATGGCACAGCATTTGCAGAACGGTAAGCAAGACCCAACGTCTGCCATGCTTTAATATTAAAATGGAGCCCTCAGAGGTTATATCCATGTGGCAGCTATACACGATGGGCATAATGAAATATGCATTTCATGTCCCTTGTGAAATAAGCGTGGAATTTGCTTGCAGCGCGTGTACTGTGAAGGCAGATGCTGCACAGAGGGTCTCAGTGGCCAGGATGCCTTTCACCAGGGGTTGAACCTCTTGATGAGTCACACAAGCAGAATGCATAGTGGAAATGCTCGTTTCCGCAGTTACTCAGAGGTAAAATATTTTTGGAATCCAGCCTGGTTTGTGTTAGGAATATTAAGGATGTTTCTGCTTTTCTGATAAAGCTCAGTTAAGAAAAAGAGAGAGAAATCATGGCTTCAGTTACCATTGAATTCTTTTCACAAAGCACACAGCTGAGCTTCCCTTTCCAAATCGGTTTGCACAGCTTTGTCTGAAACACGCCTTGAAAAAGTCCTGTCAGCTTCTGGATCAAAGACAGAGCATTGCATTCGCTCTTTCATCTTTGCTTTATATTTAATACTCTACAGCAAACTGGCATCGAACCCTCATCAGAAATGTGGGCTGTAAGAAATCTGCGTTTTTCAAGTCCTGATGCTGTAATTAGAACACAAAAAGTCAGACAACAAAAAAGATTTGAAAAAAAATAAATGCATTCTTAGTTCAACTAAAGCTATTCAAGTTTTTCAATATAATGAATAGAATTGAAACCATATTTTAATTAAAACCTAAGCACTGGAACGAGTGCTCAAATATTCCCATAGCTAAAATCTGAGAAGGCTGAGAGTGAAACAATGCTGGAACCGAAGGTCAGCGAGTGAAGTGGGGCACAGTCTGTGTTCAGATATTTGTGCATGGTACTGATCAACTCTGAAGACATCTGGGTTTGAGTGGCTGAGAGCAGAACGTGCTCTTACATGGATTATAGCAAACCGTGCAAAGGCAGGCAAAGAGAAGGAGGACAAAGATTAACCAGTTTTGTATCTCAGAGACCAGCAAACCCCTATCCATGAGGATGGGAAAGGGCACCCCGCTCCACAAATCCAAGTGTTTCTCCCTCCATTTAGTAAATCATTACTGCTTCTAAACTGTTCCCTTTATGTGCTAAGAGGAATGGAGGCATTATGAACTGGGTGATAAATAGGAGTGAATGTGTTAGGAGAGAGCCTCTCACCTGGCTGGTTCCCCTGACGAGCTGCTGAGCTGGCCAGAACGGAGATACTGGGCTCCAAGGGCAGAATGGTGATACTGGACTCGCATAGGAGACACAGGAGGTTCATTTGATGCAATTTCTTTGTTCACTTCCATTGCAGTGGCATAAAGCCAGTCTACAGCCTATACCACATGAGTTAGCAATAAGCTAGAAAACAACCCACATTCATTTCTGAAAGGGTGGCCACCTGGCTACAGAAGGCACTAGAGTTGTTTAAATTGTGTATGATCTTGATGGACCTATGTAAGAGGCATCACACTGAGCACAGTAATGATTTCTGTCTGGTTCTGCTGAAGTCCAGATACTACAGCCTCGTTGGTAGATGGTTCTAATGAGCTACAGCAACAAGGTCTGGCAGTCTTAATACTAGGAAAAACAGAGTGGTGCATCAGTCCCAGATATATGTGATGTGAACAAACCCATGGTGTGGGCATCATGCCTCAGTTATGGCAATGGGCAACCTTCTCTTCCCCAGAGTTCTTCATTTTGCTCACACTGTCTTGTTTGCTGTCTCTCACCTCACCCTCTCCTTTCAGTGAGTTTAATGAGTTATATTCAGTTATATTTGCTTAAATCCTGCTTGAGTGTTGGGGGATCTATTTCAAGACTCACCCAGTTTGGCACCCGATACTGTCTGGCATGATGGAAGGAAAGGTCTTCCCAGAAAGATGGGCTCGGTCAGCCACAGCCAAAGCAGTTTGTCTCTTATTCCCCCATCTCCGCAGCAACTTCACTTGGATACACATCAGAGAAACAACACCTGTTATTATGACACCTTGGAAATCATCGGCAAACAGCTCTTATAAACATCAAACATGGAAGAGATAAGCACCTGGATAACAGGTTGAAGAGTGTGCCCTGAACACAGTGACATGTATTTCCCCACAGGGCAATATATTTCCCCATAAGAAATCCTCAGGAATAATTACATGTCCTGCAGCAGGTGAGAGGAAGGAGGGGAGAGCTAAAGCTTCAGAAGTGACTGGGCTGCAGGGCAGGGACCAGGGCTGCTCACGAGGGGCATTTTCTCAGCCTTCCCCAGCCCTGTGGTCTAGGGGGAGGTTCGGTCTGTGGGGAAGGTGCCACCTGAGCAGGATGTCCGCTCAAGTGCTCAGTCTCAAGCACTCCCCTTCCCGGCAGCACAAGGACAAGCGGATTTGTACGTCACAGACCCAAGGCAGATATATCCAGTTTCAAAACAGCAGAGGTGCAGACATGTTTGCGCTCTCAATAAAATAGAAAGCTTTGGTTTTAGGTTGAGGTTGGTTATTTAGGGTTAGATGCTCCATGCAAACTTCTTTTTTCTTTTAATAAACTCCTTTTATCCTGGATTTAAATATTTTTACAAGTTTTATTATCAGTAGTAACAGCAACAGCACTTGTTCCTCTGGGAGGCGGGGAATGCCGATGCCCTCAACGTGAGACAGTCTCCTCAGAGATCCCAGGCTCCGTCTCCTGCTGCCAGGAGCTGAGCCCTGTTCCTGCATGGCATTTCCACAGGCCTGAACTAGAAAATAAAATATCCTTTGGCCTGAAATACCAGGAGCCTCAGATTTTGGAGTCTAGTTTCCTCGCAGGTCAAGAAACCAGTAAGGAAAGAAGCAAGTTGCTAAAAACAACATTTCTTTTTTTCTCTCAGAAGTTCATTAGAAGCCGTTGTGCTGGTTCGAGGTGTGCACATGTTGAGGAGCTGGCATTTTCTGGTGAAAGCCTGTTGTTTTGATGGAAAAAGGCCCAGCTGGCTGGGTGATGTCGGCCTGCCGCCAGCCCTGCTCCCGGACGCCAGGGCCCCACGGGAAGGCTCCAAGGCAGCCCGGGAGCTGCGGGAGGGTCCCAGACCCGTCCTGCATCACATCTCCCCTCCTCGCTGCCCCGTGACTCACCACTGTTAGCCAGGGCTCATGTCTCTCCAGAGCGGTCTCTAATCTCTTTATTGCCAATGACAACATTTTTACTTCTGTCAGCAGAGACGTCGCCGCTGCAGGAGAACCGGCTGCTTTGCCCGGTGCGTTATCAGTGAGATTGCCAGCTCAGCACGATTCCTGAACCCTTTTGTGCCCAGGGCTCGGCAGAAAACAGCAAAACAAGCTGCTTATTTACATTTTGCTGTGCTGCGGTTAGAAATATATGATTTTAACCACTGCGCATAGAAAGGGAATGTATGCAGAAGCGGGTGGATATATGGCCTCAGCATGGTATGGAAGTACAATTATAGTAGTAATTGATCTAGAATAGCCCTCTGGGTTGTTGTTAATGTGTGAACAGTTTGCCTCAATTCATACTTTTTGAGTGAACCTGCTCGAGGCAGAGGACGGCAGCTGGAGGTTGCAGTAATGGGGGCCTCGGCCATCTTGTCCCCGTCACCTGCTGCCTGGCACGAAGCGGAGGGCGACGACAGAGGGGAACCGCAGCCGTCACCGAAGCTCGTAGGGATGGGAGAGGCCCCAGAGAGACACAGATGTGCTGAAGACCTAGCTCGGCGCTGGACCCTTAGGAGAGGGATTTGCCTGGAGGCCCCTTCCCTCGCCGCGCGAGGAAAGAGCTGTGAGCTCTGTGACAGCCACCATCACGACAGGTTCCTAGAGGCAGCGCTGCCTCCAAACTGGGCAAACGGGGCCATTTTTGAAACGTTTCTGCTTGGGCGCAGGGCACAGACAGGGCCCCCCGGGGCACAGGCTCACGGAGCCGCTGTGGGGCCGCAGCCAAGTTACGCTGCAGTGACTTGGTGGGTCAGGAGCGTGCCTCGCTTCCCCTCCTGCCAATTAATCCTAAAAATAAGTATGCTGGGAGCCAGCCATGCCAGCACCGGGACTAGGCCCAGGGGAGGTGCCTGCAGCCATGTCCTCATGCACCTTCCCTTCTGGATCCCTTACAGCACGATGTGGAAGACAGTGCCACAGGCAGGGCTCATTCCCAGCTGCCTGCTCATTTCCACTGGAATTCCAGTGGATTCTGGCATCCATTATGTGCACGTGTAGAGCTGCCTTGCTCGTTCAGCAGACCTCCCAGGATACCAGTCCTGATCCAGAGACCAAGGAAGAGTGTGAAATTTTGCACCCATGCGTGTTTACATGCTCAGGATGTGGGAGTGCTCACCGTTAATTGTACGCTGCCATTTGCAGTACAGTTCTATAATTACTGGGTTTTTATGTTGGTTTTTTTTTAGCTTCCCAAATTCTCCAACTGCAGCTTTCACCTGCTGCACCATTTTCAAGCTCTGCCTGTCAAAGCAGCTGCAGCTGAACTGTGCCAGAGAGAAAGCAGAAGCTGGGTAAAAGCTAAAAGCATTAGGAAACAAGAGCCATTTCCCACAGGGTATCAGCTTCTTTCTGTTTGCCTGGTGAGACATATTTAAATGCATCTGCTCCCTAGTTGTGTCTTTAAGAGTCCCAGCCCTTTACTGGTAATGATTGCTGAGATAGCAGCATTGCCCATCATGAAGTATCATGGCCAAGCAGAAGGACTCGTTGGGAAGAGCTGAGGGCACCCACTGACACACAGCAAGAGCTGGCTGGGTCGCCTAATGGTCCTCTCAAGCCTGACATCTGGTGAGAACAGGCAGTGCATATTTTTATTTCTGAGAAAGTTACCATCCCTCTGAATTTATTTATATTCTCAGAAAGAAGCCACTAGAGAGGAGAGCTAGCTCTAAACTGTAAGAGTTTCAGGAAATCCTGGTTTCCTCGCAGCATGGGGATGTTAGGAAGCAAAGCTTGGTGGCAGTGCTGGACCCCTGCCCTCCCCATTACACCAGTACATGTAGGGATTGCAGGGGTGCAGCAGCAGGACATCCACAGCTGCAAAGCAGCGTCACTGTAAGGTGCTGCTGGCCTGTTGCCAAATCACAGCCCTATCCAGAGGGCTCAGATCCAGCTTTTCCCTGTCAGCGTGTTCACAAAAGCTCTGGGACTGATCACAACTTCTCCGACCTTCAGATACATTCCGCATGCTGACTTTCAAACAACGTATTGCCAGGACTCAGCAATGCTGAGGGTAGGGTGCTGTTTTTGAGAAGAGTGTACATCAACATGAGCCAGAAAAGGGAGATTTAGCTGTGAGTGCAAACCATTCAGGCATATTATATTTTTTAATTATTTTGAGAAATATACACATGTCTACATGGCAGAACTTGTCAGGCTTTGCCTCCATCCCCATGGAAATGGATATTTCCCTGTCCCTGTAAAGTGGGTTTAGGGATGCTGCTGAAGAAACCTAAAGCTTCATTAAGCCAGGGATACTACATAATGCAGTTCATCTCTGCATAGCAATCCCTTTAAAAAAATACTTTCTGTATAGTATCCCGTGTATCTACCAGGGTCCAGGCAGTAGTATTTTCCGGTGTTTGTGAAAATAACTACTGCATACATGGCTCATATTAGCAGCTCGGGTATTTCCAAAGATAAATTTCAGACCTTCAGGTCCATGACACCAAAGTGTTTGAAAAGGGAAATGCATCCTTTTCCAGAAAACAGTAGACTGTGGTGTATGTGCCTTAAACTGTGAAACAAGCACAACTGATTTGGGGCTTTATGCTTTTAGAATTAATGAATACGAAAATTCCCTCTCCCAGTATTACCTCTGTTAGGACCCACCAGTGTAACATAATATAATACTGAGCTTTCAGCTGAGATGTTCTTAAGTATAAATACATCAGCAAAACGCATCACCTTGCAAAGATTTATGGAAGAATTTGGGCTGTGCTGCAAGCCTGGGTGAGCCAGAAAATGGAGAGGTGAGGAGAGGTGGTTGGCACAGGTTTGGAAAGCAGCTTTAGCCCCGCTGGGAGCCGAGCGCCCTGCTCCACTGCCGCCTGCTGTCACCTGCGCTGGAGGCCACCAGTGACCCCAGAACCAGCTGGGCCTACAAGGGCTTTACATGGACTGACCTATGGCATAAAATATGCTGTTATGGATAGCACTGCTGTTTATTTTGTGATTATAACATCACAGTCAACTGGTAAAGAAGACCTCATGATGACTATATACTGGCAAATTTAAGGGCACAGAACCACCTGGTTTCTTTTGTGCTCTGCTAGCAGTCTGCTTTGCAGCCCGGGCAGGCTGCGTTGCCCACCGGGCCTGAGTGCTGGCATCTCTGGCAGCACATTGGCCTCCTCCCAGAGGGAATGGCCCAGGAGAAAGGGAGGGCATGCGAAGGAGCTGGATCCAGTTGTCCTGCAGCACTACAGCCCTTCGCTGGCTGCTTGAGGTGTCCTAGGTCTCACATGGTCCATGAGGATGGACTCCAGCAGAGCAGGGGCGGGAAGAGGGATAGGCCAAACCCTGGGAGATACTAGGCTGTTTACTATGAGCACAAACAGGCCCAAGTCTTCTGCCCTCAGCAATCCACCAAAGCCAAAAGCAAATATCTCAGTTAAGCATTGGCAGGAGGAACTGCAGACTTATTTTTGAAATGACATAAAGGGATTATTCTCCCACCCCCTGCTGTAAAGGGAGGTGAGAAGGTCACAGTGAACCTGGTATTACGGCTCTTTTTTAATTTTCCACTTCATTTTTTCCCACACTACATCAGATGGCCAGCTTTTCTTTCAGCATTTGCTCTGATTAAGCAAAGAAATTAAACTTAATTCTGTGGCATTCTGCCACTCTCACACACAGAGCTGTAAAACTGAAACTCAGTAGCTGTTACCAAATTCTGCAGAAATAAATAAAGAAGAGAAGGTGGCTACACGCCTGTCTTGTAGCTGTTGCATGTTATGTAGGCAAATCTGCCTTAGCAACTCTATGACAGCTCTCTGAGTGGAAACATCCTCTGCTTTGATACCGTAAGCACAGGATTGTGATAAGATTGTCTAATATGGTCTCAGAGGAAAAAAAATGTTTTCTGAACATTTAAAGGGAAATTGTAAATATGAACTAAAGCAATGCTGCCCTTTTTTGTCTGCAGAGCCGCCTGTGTCAGAGATGTTGCACAGGTGCATCCAGGTGACCTTCAAACATCAAGGATTTTCTACCTACCCCAAGGCCTCCCCCCTGCTCTTTGTTGTTGGATTTATGGTAGAATTTATGCTGGCTCAGAGGCAGGTTAGCAGGGAGAACTGAGGGGGACAGCAAGTCTTGAATAGCCCCCATGTGTTGATAAAACTTAGTTGGATCGGATGGAAGAGCAATACGGATCATCAAGGCTCTGAATAGCCAAGGCTTGCACAGCTCTACCAGCAGGAGATGGAAATGTTCTTCTGGAGGAGAAGCAAACGCTTCCTCTACGGGGTGTCCTGTGGCACTTCAGGTCTGTGGGCCCTCCAGGCCGCGGCCCCCGGAGCTGCGTGGGCCGCACGGGGCAGCACAGAGCGGCCGCCGGGGCCTTACACCTGCGGCCCGCCCAGTGCTAGTAAAAGCTGTGGCAACATCGGCCTTGCCTGAGAGGGATTGTTTCCAGCGCCGTTTCCTGAGGAAACGGGGCTTATCTGTTGATTCCCCAAACAAGTTTAACTCTGATATTTGATACAGGTGCAAAGGTCCCTGAGCTGTGAAGGTCCTAGGTACGTGTGAGTGGCTGGTACTGACAGTCTAAATTACGAATGCCCTTGGTAAGGAAAAGGCAAACAGAGCCCTGGTGTCTTATGTTGCTTTGGCACCTGGTTGCTGGCCAGCGAGTTTGTTGGCTGTGCAGGCCAGCCATGACCTGAACCATCTTTTGTCTGCTACGGGTGGCCTAAGAGCTGCACAGGGAAGCAGGCAGGGCTGGGGTGGAGATTCTGTTTAGACAACACAGAGGGCAAGGCTGGAGGAAGCCAGACTGCTTAGTTCCAGTTCTTGTAGAATGACTGGTTTCGAGGTGTCTTGGTTTCGTCCATTCTTCTGGAAATCAGGCCTTTGTGCTTTTAAACTGATTTCTGATGGCGCATTTGGGTTTTCATTCTTCACTCCTTAGAACTTGCTGCCACCTTGGCACGTAAGGTGCCTCACGCGCTGCACTGCTCCGTGCCCCACAGCTGGGGCAGGGCAGTGTGGGCAGGCAGTAAGTGCCGGGCACAAAGTGGTGCTGCCCAGCTTGGCTTGCAGGGTGCCAGGGTCAGGATCTGCCCCTGGTGAGATGAGCACAGGGCTGTGGCAATCGCCAGGAGGAGACACGGGGTTGAGGAGACACGGCACAGAGAACACCGAGGGACAGGGGTTAGATTAAGGGTGGAAGGGACCTCTAGAGATCATTGTTGATCATAGTTGAACCCCCCTACACACGCAGGGTGACCTAAAGCATATGGCACAGGCCATGTGTCCAAGCAGGTTTGAAGATCTCCAGAGAAGGAGACTCCACAACCTCTCTGGGCAGCCTGTTCCAGTGTCTTGAGGAGGTGAAGCGGTACAGCAGGAAGGCCATGACTGGCAAGTGAAGGCAGGTGGTGTTAAAGGCTGGTTCTGAGGATAGTTACCACCACCCCAGCTTGCTCTTGTTTGCACATATGCTGTAATTATTTATGGAATTGGCTATTTTAGCATCTGGCTCATCAGACACTTTGCAATAAGCTCATTCCATTAGTTTTTGTTATCCAAAACTATATCCGTCTGTTTTCACAGAGACTGCAATGTCCCTTCTTCACACATATCCTGAGAGAGCTGCAGATTGCAGAGGCAAAAGTCTCCTTCTGTGCTCTGGAATGTCTCATATCAATGAAAGGAAAATTTGCATGTTAAAAATTTAGAAAACTAATTTAATGAAAAAAAAAAGACCTTTTCTAAACCTTTAAAACTTCCTTATTGCTCAGAGATACAAATATGGAAGAGTTGGAAATGCCATGTGATTTATTGAATTTAGAAACTTGAACACAGGCCACAAGAATTACATGTCATGACTGCACATTAATAAAAAAAGTGAAGCCACTTAGTTGGAATTACAATCACATGAGCTACTTGTGGAACAAACCAAAGGATATGGGAGCAGAGTGGAATCAACCCATTTCCAACATGCACTAGAAAGCAAGAATGAAGAACCTTTTCTATGAATTCCTAGTTTCAGATTCCTGTAATTACGTCCTAAACCATGTAACATGTTACCTACACTAAAATGTTAGATAAATGACCTGGAAAAATAAAATGCAGCAGGGATGTGTGTATAGTGTGGAGAAGGTGGGGATTCAAGGGATGGAACTGTTTAGACAGGACATTTTTAGATTAATTTATCATTCACCTGTAACAAAATATACTTTTTGCAGAAGTCCTTTTAAACTGAAAGGTTTTTAGAGCTTATTAAAACTCTTCTGGGTAGCAGGTAATTAAAGGCATATATCTAAAGGCAACTCAGGGCATGATTTTAACATGGAAATGTTTTTGAATGAGGATGCTAGCCTGGACATACAGTTTTATGGTGTATTGGCTGGTGAGAGTCCCTTGCTGAATCATCTAAAGAGAAGTAACAG
>JAVCKT010097730.1:0-11404 GCA_032273925.1 Rhynchotus rufescens
TCTCGTTGGCCATAAGTAGGACTGCCAAGGTTAACAAAAAGATGTTCTTCAGAGAAGATGGACTGTTGTTCCCATCCATGAACATACAGCACAAATATAATTGTTTTGTACTATAATACTGAACTTTATTTCTGAATATTAACTCATTGACAAGAAGTATTTATGCAATGGAAAAAACATAATTCTTATTAACAAAATTATTTTTATAATATTTTAATGTATGGATCACTACTTTTCTTCTTGCTTATAAATTCCTCTAAATTCTTGATAATGGAGTTAATTTATTAAATTTCATTTCAGCTGATTCTTGTCACTATGATATAGGTATGTTTTGGATAATAGTTTTAGCCAGTATTAGAACAAGAACATTAATTGCACAAGAGCATATTAGCAGTCTCGCAGTACATACTTCTACTCAGTACTGGATTTTCATCTCAGCTTTTACAACATTACTTACATTGAAATTCCCATTGAACTGTAGAAGAAGTGTTCTCTCCTCTTCTATAAGTCAAGGGATACTTCAAAAAATTCAACACAATAATCTAGAGAAGAGAAACAACATTTAAAATAAAATCTTTACCTCAACTGTTCTACTAAATGTTTCTACTGAATTCTACTGAAAACATTCTACTGAATGTTTTATTCTTCATAATACATGTGAATAAATTAAATTCCAATTTAATTAACTGTGGTGTAAAATCCTTCAACTACTGAAGACTTTAAAAAACATATTTAAGTTATATTTAAGAGTGCACTTAATATTTGAGCTCATTATGGTGGTTTCAGTAAATTTATCACTTGAATGCAAAATTGCTCAGAGTTGAAAATAAACACAAAATTTTAGAATAATCATTTACTTCTTGCATCAAAACAAGGACTGATACTAACAGAACTAAGTGGTGATTTATACCAATGTGAAAGTGGAATGCAAACAAAAAAGTATTAAAAACTACCTTATGTTTTATGATTTCCAACATGACGGATTATTTGATTTTAGAGATTTTTCTAGAAGCATTCTAGATTTCTAGAAGCCTTTCTAGAAGCAATTTCTAGAAGCATCCCCATAGCCTATTTGATTTTAGAGATTTTTCTAGAAGTATTCTAGATTTCTAGAAGCCTTTCTAGAAGCAATTTCTAGAAGCATTTCCATAGCCTAAATGCAGATCAGGGTTCTGCAAAGAGAACTAAGATACTCGAGAAAACACTTGGAACACAATTTTCTATTCAGAAATTATTAAAATGCTTGCAATTCTTTTCTCAGTGTTTGCCATGTAATAATGCAGATGAGTCATTTAAAAGATAGTTACAAAATACATCTCAACACTTTTTCACTAAATACATTTATGAAGAATTAATAGTAGATGACATAATCTGTTTAATACTATAAAATTACCTGTGTGTGGGTATGAAATCAGCCAGCCTCAGGTTTGAAATTCTTATATATCCAGCATCTCTGTATGTGAAATTGCCCTCTCAAGACCACTTGTTTATATCACTCTGCAAAATGTCATTGACCAAATTCTTTCCAGCTGCACTTCAGTAAGCTTCCATTTGATAGAAACTCTTCTACTGAAACCAGAATATTTGCCTTTTTTTAATATAAGCACATTTTATATTTAATTAGAAAGTTACAATACCGTAGAATAATTTTTGCATTCTCTGCAAGAAACATAGCTACAATGATAATCAATTCACATCTGAAATACCAAAGCAGTGATGACCAGGAATTTAAGTGAATACTTAATACCAAATAGGAACATGTATTAAATTGCCGACAGCTACCAGAAAGATGTCATTAACCTTGTGAGAAAAATTCAGACCCTTCTCTACTTCACCACACAAAAGCACCTATCTCCAATAAACGTGTTGATTGTTCTCATTAGCAAATTGCCAACAAGAAATAAACAAAATAATGACAAACTGAAAAAAAAATCGTACTCTACAAGCTTACACAGTATTATTAGAAGATGCATTTTCAGAAGTGCATATATATACACACACACTCTGATATATATGACTGTGTGTATAAATAAATATATGTTTACATTAATACACACACGTGTGTGTGTGTGTGTGTGTGTATATAAAACAAGGAGGGGTGTGTGTGTGTGTATGCATATATATATATATATTGCACCCCTCCTTGTTTATGAATACTCTGTGGCTGTTTGAAAATATTAAGCCAGGGTCCTGTAGTGCTTAACAATACTGAGAGCTTTGGGGACTGCAGAGGCTAGTTAGAGAAGAGCCTCATCCCCACCAAGAACTCTAGAAAACAAAAAATGATATTGAAAAGACAGATCAAACAACCCCTCCCTTAAACCAGCTAATGAAATTGCCAAATAATCGGCAGGCAGCCAAGTCGCTCGTGGTCTTTATCACCAGAAGAGCAGAGGGAGCCTGAGGGAGAGCTGGTGTCACCCCAGGCTTGGCAGAACAGCAAGGAACCTCACACAGCTTTCGGGGCAACTTTTCAGCAACTTTCATGTTCAACTCAGAGTTACCTCTTCAGCAGGGTTGAGGTAACTGCTGGTGCTGCAAATGAAAGAGCAAAAGCAGCTCAGTGCTACCACCGCAAGCGCAAGAGTCCACAGGCCTTGGCAGTCCTTGTGGCAAGATAAAGTTTCTTTTTGTTTTTGCTTTTTGGTTTGTTTTCATTTTTCTTTTCTTAGTAAGTATCACATATTGATATGTTGACAGGGTATGTTTGGGTTTGGAACAATGCTTAAAGAACATTTGTTTTCTTTTCCCCACATACAAGGGCATCAAACACAATCTGTTGACATGCTTATGTTAACTTTTGAAGCAAAAAAGGCCAAAGACAGATAGTGAAGTGTCCCATGTTAAGAAGCAAATCTTCCATAAGGTTTCCAGAATCCGCAGGTTAAAAACAACAACAAAAACAAACAACCAAAACCAACCAATCAACCTCCCTACGACAACTTTTCAATACAAGGAAAACAAATCATCATCAATACATTACTTGGCATTTGGAAAAGCCTCTGCTCCTTGCACAATTCCCAGAGTCAATTTTTAACAGGAAAAGAGATAGAAGGAAAGAGTAGACAACCACTGTCAAGTACCATTAGTGAGTGCACAGTGTCAAGTGGCAAGACAAACAAAGCTCCAGTCCTTAATATCTGGTTTTGAGGGCTTTGGAATTTGTGCTACATGCACCAGTTCGGTTTCTGCTCTGAAATGACTTCATGCACTAATTGTTAATGAGCCATGGTTAAAATCAGCAAATTCCTGGAGGGATATGATCTCTAAAGTACTTATTTATAAATGGAGGAAATAAAGACCACATTATGAAAAGCAGAAATCACTTCAAGGAATCATTATACCCTGGTATATGCAGACCGAAGTTTATAATTTTCCATAAAATCTGGTTGATTTGTTTAAAGTTGAAATAGAAGAATTAAATATAAAAAATGTAAAACCATTAATGCATGACAAAACTAAATAAGTTTGAAACCCAAAAATTAGTGTAGGCATTCCATATTTAATTCAGTTCTTTTGTCTTCTCTTGGTAGAAATACATCCAAAACAGAATGTTAGCTTTAATTTTGAATTTACTGGTTTAAAAGGCTTTTGTCAGGTTCTTTTCATAACCTAAAAGGAGAATTTTGTGTTGAATTCTCTTTGCTCAGCAAACTCCAAGGCAATAACAGCTTCCCAAAAATTAATGGGAGTGTGTTTCTGTGTATACATGAGCAGTATAGGCTAGGCAAAAGCAACATCCCTCTCTCCAGGAGTCTGTGTTCCACCACGCTGTGCACTGCAAAGCGAAGCTAAAGTGCATAAACTTAATGGAGGGGAAAGATGCCAGTACTTCCCCCCCTCACGATGCAACTATCACCAGTCCTCCTGCAAGAGGAAAGGGCCAAGAGCAACCCTGTAAGACAAGCTTAGCCATACCTTTATGTAACACAGGCCTGTGAATAATTTATGCATGGGACACAGACTGAGGAGGGGTTCATCTTTCCCAGAGCAGGAGCCGGAGCACAGACGGAGGCTGTAATCGTCCTCTCACGAGCCTCATGGCAGCTGTGCTCCTCAGGCCGCAGAGAAGGCATCGAGGAGACAGCTCCGCTGCCAGCCTTCTGCTGGTGAAAGGGGCCGAGAGCTGTAGTTAGGCCAATGGATTGCCCATTTTTGGCTCGGGTTGTGCACAATCTGCTTGTTTCCTGTAGATCTCTGTTCATAGCAGTTTTAATGTGGTGTTGCCTTCCCTCCATCCCCATAACAAGCCAATTATGTATAGCAAGTCGTACAAGAATAGTCAAAAATCAGTTGTCATCTTCTAAGTACATGACTGAAAAGAGCAGAGCTACAACTGACATAACACTAGGTCTGGCCACAGGACCGCCTGGCTAACTCACCAGCTTTCTTCCATTTTCATTTGGAAATGGAAATCAGACCTCCAGCAATTTAGTAGCCTAAATAACATTCAGAAGGGAATGTTTCCTGTAAGAGATTTTTTTGCTTTTTTTTTCTGAATTGCTTTCATCAGTTAATAATATGTGCGTAATGATGAAGTTTCCAGGTTTAAGCAGCGGTGTAAATGCACTGCATGTTGTCATTCTGCAAAGAAAAGATTTTCAGGTAGCAAATAATCTGTAAATCAGTAATAGGCAGCTGAGTGCCACCTAACACATATATTAAAAGTTAGTGCTGCTATATAATTATTATGTGGATATTAAATTACACATCACATGAATCATCATGTAAGTGTTTTTCTTAGTTACATTTTATGCAGCAAAAAGCACATAATTAGTATGCAATAAGGGAGTGTCTCCAGGATTCAATGCCTGTAGACAGCAAGCAAATGGACGGGATCATTTCAATTCTGGTCTTTAAGAAGAGAAAAAATAACTCTTTGGTTATTCCTAGACATCAGTTCTAGATCAGGAGATTATAACTGAGTGTTTCTGGGATTCAGGGAGATTGGAGCTATGCTGATTTAAATAAATTTAAAAATTATGAAAGAAATATTTCAAGTTGTTGGTATTATGTCATTATTCTTTCATGCAAAATGATGAATCTTAATACCAAGGGTGATGACCAAAGTCTGACATTAAGACAAGTGAGAAAAAGAAAAACAAAACAAAAAATGATCTAAATGGATAGGGAAAAATGATTAAATAGGGTGACAGAATGAGAGTAGAAGCTTAATGAATTACAGCAAGCCAGCAATCAACATCTCTATTACAGAACCTTGAGTTATGTTATGAAAACAGTATAGTATTTTTATGCTCCTCTTCAGGAATACAATATTACAAGAGTGACCTTTATGAAAGGGAACAGGAAGAATTTACCAAAAAGGCAGCTGTATAAATAAAATGCTCTTAATCAGAACTTTTCTTAGTGAAATCAGATGATTCGTCACTGAACAAACCAATGAATTGCTCAAGAAGATCATATTAAACAATAGAATTGATTCTTACAAAAATGCTGACTGGAACACAGTACCTAAAAACTTCATTTTTTTGCTCTTGTCAACATGTGCCGTCAAACAAATATTTGAAAAATCCTTTAGCAAACTCTTAGACTTTTACATGCTAGTCCATATAAAGGGAAACTTACTGCTGTTATTAGTTATACCATTAGCTTAAGCAATGAGAATATTTGTGACAAAAGTTAAAAGCGTGTTTTCATAAAAGTTCTTGAAATGGATACACAACATGTATTTATATACATGCAGACACAAACATACATATGCACAGTGTAAAACAGAGGCACAGTTCCAAAATTAGGAACTTAGAAATCAAGTTAAAATCAGGCTGCCTTCACAGCTTAATCCTTTTGTGCATATAGGTTATAATGGAAAGTGAAAACAAATCTTAGCAAGCAAGAATTTTTACATTCTGTTATCTTAGTAGCTAAGTCTTAGTTTGATCCTGCATCAAGAATGCAGTAATTTACTGGTGAAAAAGTAATCTTAATGCAAAAATTTAAAATACATTTCTCCTTCCAACATAAGAAAGCATAATACTCTGATAAGGAGTCAATCAGAAGAGTTATATATCAAAGACCCTCAAAAATTTGTAAGTCTCCTCACTTTTCTCTAAAACATTCCTTACTACATTCTCCTCTTGGCATAGGCCTTTTCATCAGTGCAGCTGTGTACTCTGCACATATCTGTTCACTTGAGTTTGTTAGACATGTTTGTTAGGCATACACATGTATGTGTTATGAACACATATTTCAAGAACAGACCCAAAGGCAACAAAAGCAGTCCCAAAGGAACTCGTAAACTCCAAGACAGGTTTAGGCAACTCAATTATCCACCAACAATCCAGTTTCCTTCTAGCATCAGCTGCATAGCCACAGCTTTTTGGAAATGGTGCAGTGATGATCCAAGAAACAAGATCCAAGTCTGAATACAGCCTTTCTTGTTAGAATTCCAGCTACACTTACTGACTTCTGGAAACATGATGCAAAGCAATCAGGCTCATGCTAAACAGGAGATATTCTATGGCACCAATGCAAACAATTTTTGAGCTCTAAGAGTTTGAGCTTCAATCTATGAAATCTTAAATTGTGGTGTATATACAGCAACAATTTAGGTGCTAAAGCTGTGCAGCCAACTTGCTTCTACTAAGAAAGCTGAAGATAGGTTTTCTTCATTGCAGTACTTTGCACTTGCATCTGTGTGCAATGTATAACAATAAACTGTGCTTGTTAACTCCTTAAAGCCTTTCAAAGGCTATTTTCATCCATCAAAGAAGGTAATTCTTCATATGTTTTGTCCATCAGAAGTCTTTACTAGGATAAATTTCTCCTTGTCAGAGTAAACACTCTGAAACACCAGCACATAAAAAGTTTCTATCTGACTGTTTTCTTACCTGTGAACGTTGTGCCACTGTTTTCACTTGTTCAGTACTTTGGCAATCATTATAAGAAAAGGGCAACTCTCAAAATAACATTACATGAATATATATCCTGAAGTGATATTAAATTGGGATTTACATCTTCTGAAGCTGTGGGACCTGTCTGCATATTCTCTCTTCACTTGAAAAGATATCCACTAACTACTCCTTTCATGTTTACTTCTGTTAATGTGACACTGAAATAGAAAGGAAATATTAAAAGGAGTAGGTGTAAAATACAGATGGTCTTACTGTCAACATACTAGCAGACCTACCACTATCTAATGCCTGACTGGCAGTATTAAAAAGACTTGGAACTCTTTTGGATAAATATGACCCTTGTAGCACACACTCTTGTGCCTTACCTGCCTATATCTGTAATCTACAGATTGCTGCAGAAATTGATACTCAATAGATCCTGAGATCACAACAAATACAATTTTTATGAGGTAAACAACACACCTTTCGTGATATTTTAAACCTAACATTTTGTAATTTATATCTAATCTCACAAAACTATGTGATACCAAATGTGCTTTATAGAAGTGCTATGCAAATATCAGACAGGGAGAAAAGGTTTCTTGAAGCTCATGGTTTTATGCATCAGCCTGTCCAATTCCAGGTGCAATAACAGATTCATAGCCTTCCTAATAGCATATATTTACAATCACAGGTTTTTAAATTGTTCATTTCCTTTCCAAATGGAACATTAGGATTCTGCCATACAATTCCTGAGCTCATTGTGCCCAGCAAGCAGCAATTCAACTGAACTGCTGAACAGTTGCTGTACATTAGAATGCCAAATGCACAACAGTGGAATCTATTACTAGGGTTATTCTTTGATCTGGGGACAAATTTTATAGTTATTTGATGACACAACACACAGAAAGTGCAAAACAATGTCTTTTAAGACAAACATTAAGAAAACCATTATGTTTCGTAAGAAAACAAGAACAGGGATATCCCCCTTCCCCACATGCAGAACCAAGTACCTGTATGAATCCACCAAATGGCCAAATTAATTATTATTCATCAGATTATTTTAATCCTTCATTTTTTGATTGCAATTTAGCAGAAAGCATGCACAATCACATTCAGAACTGTAGCAAACACATTCAAGTCTATGGCTCTAAGCAGCGTGACACCAGCAGATATTTTCAATATCAGCATATTGTATATAAAAACAAAAGAAACCCATCTCTCTTCTAATTATGGTCATTTGTAATTGCTAGATAGCTTCCATCACAGTTCCATGATTGCTTGTGGCACACCTGCCCTGTAAAAGAAGTTGTCACTAAATCTATCTTACAAATTAACTTTCACCTTATCACTGGCCACCTAAAGTATCTTCCATCACAAATCTTCACTGTGCGCTGGAAATGGAAAGACCAGTGCTACAATACCCTATTAATTTGTGCTTATAGGCAGGGACTTTAAATTAACTGAAGAAGATGCCAAAACAGTGACTTTTTGTAGCTCAAAACTTCTTGCAGTTTGTGAAGTGCTTTTTCAGAGTTCCTTGAAACAATATTGCCCTCTAGCTCTTGTAGAATTAAAGTTATGCAAATATCAACACATCAAGTGGCTTTGGAGAGGTCAATCCAGTTTGGAACTTGCCTACAGTTTTCTCATCGAGGTTAAATTTTGGGCATTTTTGCCAAAATTTACCAGATTTTGGCATTAGCTCCAACAGAATCAACATTTCAGCCAACATTCTCAGAGAGTAATGAATCAAGTAAATTTTAGTTAATCTTCACCTATACAAAAGAGATATTAGCACAGGGTGTCTATTGCCACTGCTTGCTTTAATGACATTTTTTTCTACTAAAAGATGTTATTCTTAAGTTTGAGGAAAATATACGCTGAACTGTCTCCTACACTTTGAAAAATTAAGTGGTGATATACTTAAAGGAGTCAAATCCTTACCAAGTGTAGGTCTCCAGATCAACTATTTTCTTTCTGTGGGGCCAGAAAAAGAACTGCTTTTTCCTGCTGGGAGCTGGCTAACTAGAGTCTATGATTTCCAAACAGAATATAAACTGAAGAGCCAGAAAGGAAAAAGTACATATTATTCAAGGATAAATACATTAAAAAAAGAAAGAGAATACTAACTCAGATTTTAATTTAAAAATTTTACTGCAAACAGCAAAGACTCCCTCATTGACTTATTTGATGAAAGTGTCTGCTGTGGTCAGTGACAATCTGAAAGCAAAAGAATGACAAATAAACTCTCAAAGGCTGTTAGAATAATATATATTTTTAGCAGTTTTCAAAACAGAATTAAAATTTCTGTAGTGCCCATACTTACTGTTTAGTGAGAATAGGAAATTCCTCCAGATTCTAATCTTATCATGTCAGATTTGCTTTCTTCACCTGTTAAAAGAGAAGAGATTCTCACTTTTGGTGTTTAGAAGAAAAAGAAATGTAGCAAAACCTGTGCATTAGGAGGTAGTCTGCAAATATACATTGTCAATCTGTAAAATACTTGCACTTCCATTGGAGTAATTTTTATATTTGCATTTTAAATTACTATTAGCATGGTTTTTATTATTGTTAATACTCTATCAGCTCATAATAAAGATGTTAAATGTAAGTATATGAAAGTACAGTGTAATATGCATTTGCTTCTTACATATATCTTATACAAGAACAAAAAGGCATCTTCATTTTAGGACTCATTTCTCTCATATAGAAAATAAAATGATGCTGAAAAATGGAAGAATTTTTAAGATTATCTTAGGAAACTAATGAAGAATGTGAATTTTTGTTTACTTCAGCACACAGGAATTTTCCACTCCTGCCTGTGTAGTTTAATACAACTGGGATGGACTTTTCTAAGGCTCATATAAAGAATTAATAGTAGTAAAAATCTCAGGTACATTTTTGTTGTTGTTTCACTCGTTGTCCCTAGATTCACATGAATACGCCTCTCTACTTAGTTATTCATTCAACATCTGGAGAAAGCTTTGGACATTCATTGCTTTATTTCTGTAGACTCATACACGTAAGAAACACCTTAACGTAAGCTGAAGGCTAATAAAATTTCACAAATATTTGAACATCCACTGTCCTTTTCACGTTAAAATAGACTATAAAAAGAAAAATCTACCAGAGCAGTTCTTGCTCACAAAGAATGGAAAAAAATACTGCAGTTAAGGCAGCAGGCTTTAGTCAGAGGCCAAATAATTCAAAAGGAAGTAAAGTGATGAGAGAGGGGAGAAAAAACATAACTTTTCTTTAAGACACAACTACCCAGGGAGTGGGAATGCAGTGAAAACTTTTAAAATATTTATTGCGCATCAAGGGAATAGTGCATCAAATAAAAACACTTACATTCAATAGGACCCATTTCCTCCCTACCCGAAATAGTATGCTAGCTTTTTTTTCCTTGCCAATCATCTGTTATTGTTCTGTCAGAGACAATAATAGCAAAAACTACTGACAAAGGCAAGTCTGATGCACTGAAGGAAAATGCTATTCAAGTGCATTACAAAGTTGATTTCTATGAATAAATCACACATCTAATACTGTTCATTGACCTGGCTGCAGATTTATACCATCTACCTACCTACCAGCCTAAATTCTTGCTTCGGGAATTGTTGACAAATTTTGTTAGAAGAAACAGGTCCCTGTACATGGATAAAGACTTTTTGTGCTACTTCCAGGCACGTTTTCTTATGGACTCTACATTCTCACAGGAGTTCATTACATCTACAGAATACTTAAAACAATACGAAAATGCTTTGTTTATAATAGTAACTTACCAAGTGCTTTTTAATTTCACCCCTTAATTTCAGCGTTATGCTATTAGAAAGCATAAAAAACCCCACTCTTTTTACTTGCATTAACCATTTACCATTTTCTTCCCTTATTTGTGTTTACATCTTTGAATATATATCATCTCAGAACTGCATGTTCTTATGTTTCTTATATACCAACATTTGTGTAGAGAGAACAATGGCAAAAGAATCCCTTTGGAATAAGATATCCTTTAGTAAGATAAATGTGCCCCGATTCGTTTATGTACAAGCATAACAGCTAGCAAAATTAAAGAAAACGCAACATAGTACAATGCTGAAATTTTCTTATATCCAGAAAATTATGTTATTAAGAAATAGGTGCCAGATAAACTCCATTATCCTTCAAAAATTATTGAGGGAGAAAATATAATTCAGTACTGTAACAACATCACAAACTTTTCACTTGACATTATACAATATATAAATATATACCATCACACTTAAGTATATCTCACAAAACATAAATTTGGAAAGTAAAGTATAAGTAGTAACAAAATTTCAATTAAAAAATAAAAAACTGAAAACACTGCCAAAAAAGTATTTCAGCAACTTGGAAACAAAATAGCTGAATCCTTCAACTCGCAAAAATATTTTGAAATTGAAATGTTTCTGAAGTATTTTCTTAGAGTTTGCTTTGGCTGACTCTGGCTAACAATTCTATTTCACTTGGATATGTGAAAAAGAGAGATGTATCAAGAAATCACAGACAGTACCCCACCTCTGGGACCAGTG
>JAVCKT010097732.1:0-11403 GCA_032273925.1 Rhynchotus rufescens
TAGATTTCTCAAATGGAATAATGATAACTAATGGTAGAAGCTGAAAGAAGCTGTGAACAAGGAATGTGAGAAAGTGTAGGTCCTGAAAAAAAAGAAATTTAAGTTCTAGAACATAACCTTAGTAAGGACATTAAGAAAAACCTGTTAGGGAATTAGGAGGTAATCAATGCATATTGTGTTTCAATTTAAGCATTTCTTTGTTACTCTAGTATTTTTAATATTATTGAGCTATGTGCAAAAGAAGTAGGAAGCTGCTTATAAGGAATATAGAAAATGCCATGAGTAAAAACAAACAAAAGCAAGATCAATTTTTAATTTTACAGAATAATCTTTTTAGATCTCCCATCTATCACAAAGAAGGTATCTTTGTTTAATGAATATATTGACTAAAATGTATTACAATGGTAACATAAGTTATTTGAGGATGTTACAGTACTACCAAGAATCCGGTTCTAGATAGAAAATTTACCTTTCCTCAATTATATTAAGCAACGCTTCATTCATTCATTCTCACACATTCAGATAGTCAGCCTGATTGAAACAGAAGGAAAGCATATCTAAAATATCATCAGAAAAATATTTTAGTAGTCAAGATCAAATCAGCATTCACTGTAAGAGAAAATAGGAACAGAAATATCTGCATGTTATCAGAAAATCCGAAACAATGATAATAGTTATCTTAGTTGAAGCCTTAAAATCCAAGCATTCATATATATTCATATATATTCTTATATATTCATATATGTCTTCAGATCTCTGGTGTCTGTTTTATTATCCTGAAGCTTTTCTCGCTCGTGATTGTCATTTGTAAATGAGGAATTCACAATATGGAACTAATGTGACTCAGAAAAGTAGGTTATCATTTGGCTATATGTGTATATGTCTTTTTCAGTCACTGTGGATGATAAATATATATATGTATTCTCCTTCTCAGCCTGCTTCCTTTTGCTTGTGAAAGAAGGAGCCCTCCAAAGGTGTACAGGAAAGAACAGTTGGTAAAGAGACAACTGACCATCCCTCTCTCCTCCCCTTCTTCTCTCATGCATAGTCATGCACATATACCCAGACCGCCCACCCTTCTGTCTGACAGAGCTGAAAACATCTGTGCTGAGGAGTCCTTAGCCCTCTTTTTTTCTTTCAGTTTTCAAAACCAACCATCTTTAAGGTAGCACTGGTTTAACAGACTAGCATAAAAATAATCTCAGGTGTGTTTCTAACAAGTTACTTATTGTTCCAAGTTTCTTGTTGTTGCCAACCTGAAAATACTTTTCCTTCCTTCCTTCCTTCCTACAGAAAATTCTAGACACTGTAAAGCACAACATGCATGTCTACAGATAAAGGTAGCTGCATGCTCCAAAGGAAAATTATTACAATTTTGCTACAGTGCTAACTACTGCCTGTTACTCTGTATTTGTCAGTGGTTACTTTCATGATTTCAGTGAACTATGTGTCTATATTTAAAAAGATGACCAGAGAATGTGCTTTGGTCCTTAAGCCGTTCAGTAGGAAACAGCTCATATCTATACATCCCAAACTCTCATATTTCTCTTGATTGCATCCAAATGCTACCGTGAGGAAAGGTTGCTGACAGTGCCAGCCTCCAAACCATTGCTCAGGCATTATCTGTGAGACAGTTGTTACAAGAAAAACATGTCAGGAATGCTACAATACCATAAAAATTAACTAATTGAGGAAAATTTCTTATTCTTGTTTGTGCTGCTGCAAGTTCTCAATTCCTGTGTTTGAATTACCGATATTTTTTCCCTAATAGGGAAAGTATGTGCTTTTATCTTCCTCGGATATATCTTAAATATTTTAAATGTGAAATTAGTTTTATGTCATGTTCTCTTAGATTTTTTAATTCTATTAACATGACTGTCAGCAATTTGATTTGATGGACTGCATACAGAAAAGCAGTTTTCTGTAAGTAGCATTACTGAGAAGAATTGGAGGTAATACAAAAATACTATTGTCTACAACTACAGAAAAAATATTTTAAAAATCAATATATTATGCTCAAAAGACTACCTTTAAGTTACTTTAACTCCTTTGCCTTATTTCTACAAGTTTAATAGATGATAACCATGCACATTATTCCTCCCATGTTCTTGATCTCTCAAGAGCATACACATGTTTGTGATTTTATATGTATTTACATCTGTTGAAAATTACAATCATAACAGCAAAATACATATTGCTGCTTCCAATTATATTTCTCAAGTATTATCCCTCAAGATGGCCTTTAAAATAAAAATAAACACATTATAAAGTGAGCACATGTTTAGAAGAATTATGAAGATTAAGTATTTTTCAAGAACTGCAGTTGTACATTTCTCTGAAGAAATGTACATGTACTATCTTAAACTGAGCCGGGCAACTAGAACCCAGATGTTCCAAGCAGATACAATATGAAATACTGCAATGATTGATAGACACCATGTAACATACAGGACACCCCTAATCTGTGTTATATGTACAGGTTCCCTACCTGCTACCTATATCAAAAAGAGGTTGTCAGAAACCATAGAACTTTGGCAGTCCCTAAGGCAGCCACTAAAGCAATACTGAGAATAGAAGGACCTTAACGGAGGGAAGAGTGATGAGACTATTTTCCCAGCAAATAAAAGAAAGATCATATTGGAAAGAGGGAAAGATTTGCAGGGCTAGAAAGAGAAAAAGAGAGTTATTGAAATTTCTTTAAAGGAGGTAAAAATGTGTGTGTGCAATTTTTTTATTTATTCATTTGATTAGAAAAAAAAAGATGCATGATACAAGCAGAAAAACAATCCTTGTCATGATTAAATTCTATTTCTATCCTCAGTAATTTTTAAAGTTTTTTCAGCCTTGCAGAACACTGGTAAGAGTGGTTTTTCTTCTATAGACCATAGAAGGAGATTCCGTAGAAGATTTGGGTTGGCTGGCTGGCTGAAAGAAAAGCTAAATTCTTATCTTCCAGTTTCTAGATAAATGTTATGAGGAGTAGCTATTCAGAAGGACAGCTGCTGTCTTTCTGATTCAGATTTTTTTTTTTTTAAATGAATATCTAGTCACCACTGTATTTTATGAAATGTGTTAGATATGGTCTGTAAACAGTCATGGGCTTGAACCCAGTAGACAGACTAAGACTGCAGTTTCAGACTCTGTACTGGCTGCAAACATAATCTAGTTTGTGTGTCATTCAGCCTTGGGGGAGGTCTAGGCATACGCAGAATGTGTGGAAACTGGTAGCTTCAAAATGAATGGAGCAGCAAAATAATGGTGTTGAACATTGCAGTTTGGGATTTAGATGTCTTTGATGGACTTTGATAACTAAAACCTTTAATAGACTTGCCCTAATCTGTCAGCTTGGGTTGAACACCAACTGGTTTGTTTTGTGACTTCTGGAAAAAGGTGAAGAGAACAAAATTTGGCCTACAAGAACTATTAAAATAGATTGTGAAATGTTTGTTGTCCAAGTGACAGTATGTGTGGGGGCTACCTAAAGTTGAAAATTTGCTGTAGGAAAGTAAGAATTTAATTTAAATAGTACAATACTAAGTTTTCATATGATTTACCATATACAAATCAGTTATCACATTCAAGATGGCTGTATTAAAACAAATAAACTTTAGTTGAGCTCTCCCTTAAGGAGAGCTTTTTTAGCTAATGAAATAGCATTTACAAAATTCTATAGTTAATAGAAAAAAAAATTGGCAAAGGAAATATTAAATCAAGAAGGCGGCTACAACTGTTGCTTTCCCTTAAAGAGCTGCCATTCTATTTCAATCCTTTTGGGTTTTGGGCTTCCATGTTCTTATTTTGGCTTCATATTCAAAAATAATTTAAAAAATACATGCAGGGGCTAAGGATAATATTTTTCCCAAAAGAGCATTCACCATTTCCTTTAATAAGCATCGGAAGATGCATTAAACAGAAAAGTCCAATTTGTATTCAGTGATTCTTGTTTAATTTCCTTCCATTAAAGCTTTGCTATCCAGAGATTGGCATTGTTTGATGTTAAATCAGGAAATAAGAAGAGATAAATATATCTTTGTTAATTTTATAAAGGAAAGACACTGACTTCCTTACTCAGAATTAAATTCAACCTGTACATATTTAATAGTAAATAATTATGTTATCTCTATTTTATTTAGTTTGCTTTCCTCATAGGGAAGGACACCAGAAATGAAATTGCTGAATTAAACATTATTGTTACAATGAACAAATAACTATTATGGAATATTTAACTCAATATACCAGAAGCAGAATCCATAACACATATCTCTGCGAATTAATACAACTCTGTATTTGTCAGTGGTTACTTTCATGATTTCAGTGAACTATGTGTCTAGCAAGTTAAAAACCTGTGCTTTTCTTGATATAAAATGTATAAAATTTATTAAAAATGTGCAGAATCAATCTGACTGTAATGCAAATATATATTTTTAAAAGAAAAATTATTTACAGTTTTCTTTTCATTAACTCCAGTCCAAACAGCATATAGCCATGTAAGGATAAGTGATTTAAGACTTCTTAGAAACTGTGGCTACCCCTCACTAAAAAATAGCAAATGATACGCTGACATACAGACAATTTGTTTAATCCTAAATATATATATTCATACACTTGTAATAATAACCCTTTTTTTTCTTTTGGTTTGGTAATGTCCTTCTTTCTGAATAGCAATCTCAATCTTCAGTTTACCCTGATACAGAGAAAATTATATAGAAAATTTTGACCACAGTTCCATGCAGGAATGAATACTTTATGGACATTATCAGAGTTTGGAGATGTGGTTCTTTTTATACATACTGTACTGAATACTGTGATGCCAATACATCTGTCTTGCTAATATCACCATATGCAGTCTCCAGGTAGGACAGGCATTTCTTAATCATGAGAATAACTTGCTTCAGGCTTGATAGTCTGATCATGTAATTCCATTCTCATGTTGCTTGCAACGAAAAGGACACTTCATAATAGTGATAATACATTACTCAGAATATCAGGATTTTTTTCCGTTGATCTCACAAACAATTTAAAATAATATAAAATTTTGTGCAGATTTAGTTGGACTTGCCAGGATGATGACAGCACGGAATTGCTACTGATTTCTCAGACATTTTCCTGCATGGTGAGTTGTGAAAAACATAGCATTATTCAGTGATCAGGAACAATAACAGCAGGGTTTTATGCAAAAAAACGACTGCTAAGTGTCAGGAAGAAGTCTGTAAACTACAGTTTGTGGAAAAGACATGCTATTCAAAGTCTTAGAGATGCTAGTAATGGCATCTTCAACAATAATCTATGTACTCCTCCTATCAACCTACACAACTAATATTTGGTTGGAATAAATGCATGTAGACTCTACCTGCCTACCGTGAGAAACTGAAGCCATACAGCTAGCCTTTAAAATAAATGCATGTGTAGTAAAGTCTTGAGCAACCTGATCTGACAAAGTTTTATATAAATTCAAAATTGGTCCTCCTTTGAAAAGGGATATGGAACTGGATGACCTCCAGACTTTCCTTCCAACATGCTTTATGAGTTCATTAAGTCAAAACTAAAATATGTAAACAAAGGTAAACATACATACATATTTTCATGCAGATATTTTTAAAAATCAAGGACAAGGATGAATAATGGGAAAAAAAAAAAAAGATCAGAAGAGTGTTCTCTTCATGAGAAGAATAATATCTGATCACTTCATAGCATGCGATATTCCAAAAGCTTAATTATGCTATGTCGTGTTTTCCTAGATGAGTTTTGCACATGAATACAGTGACAATAAACTGTAATCTGCTGTCCTAGTTTTCTGTGTTGCCTCCTCTCTTTTCCTCTGCCAATTTTGAAACTTGATAGCATCAGGAGAAACAAATGAACCTTGTGTAAAATCAGATATTACAACGAAAGTCATTCCAAGGCCTCTGAATTCCCCTTGTATATTAGGTAAATGCAATAAAAAAATCTCCAAGTTCAGAGCCATTTATAACTGCAGGAAAACAAGATACACCAAAGAAATGCGAGCATCAGAATGCAGAAAGTGCATTCTGCAGAAATGCAGAAAGTGGCTTTTCTATGCACAATGGCTTCTGTTTCCTTGTGGACCATTTCAGACTGATAAAAACATGAAAATTTGAAAAAAAAGAGTAAGTGATCTTTCTGCAAAAAGTATTGCAAAATATAAATACACACAAAAAAGCATACATTTGCAAATAATAGTACTGAAACTAATATGTGCCCATCCTCCACTCAGGTAAGCAAAAATATAAGTGCTCTGTTATTTAATTTTAAATATTAACATCATTTGTATGTCTGGTCACTCAACCTCTAGCATTGCTCTTACTTCACATCAGTGGGATTACTGGCACTGTGAAGTACTATCCACGCATGACATATTCTGCCTGGTCCTCTCCAGAGCACAAGATCAAAGCTGTCCTCTGTGATTGATGTGAATAATGACCAAGAATAATTCCTGTTCTGAATTGCATTCCACTGTGGAATGAACAGTGCCTCAAAGGAAAAAAGAGGACACAGTGACAGAAGAAAAAGTTAAGTTCTCTTCTTTAAAGTAATGACTGCAATTATTAACATTCTCCCTCCCCTGGAGCTATTTTGCCTCCAGCAATTCTTCTGGTAGCACATTTTTTTTCCCCTCTCTACTCCCCCTATATTCTTTACTGTTTTTCATTTGAGATTCAATGGAGCCCTTGCTTATCTATGGATTTCTGGAATATGTGAGTGAAACTTCTAAGGTTTTCAGCTTATTCATCTCATTTCCTAGGGCTACTTCAAAGTGTTCCCTGGAACAAGGTTTGTTGAGGTTAACTGAAATCAGACTAATTTCCTTAACAATTCTTTCCCATTCTTAACATTTTCCCTGTAGGTGGAAACTGAGTATCCCAAACAGTATTGTTAGCACTTAAGCATATTGATAACAAAAAATACTGTCAGCAAGGTGATTTCTGTGTGGATTGTGTCAGGTATTGTCTGTTAAGAGTTTCAGCTTTTTCTGATACATTCAGAAGACATCTTCTCCCTACTTTTACCAAAGCATAGGAAGACAAGAAGAAACAACAGTGAGTATGAAAGCACAGAAATATATTCTTTTTTTCAGGGGATGATACTGGGATATGAAGCAATTTTTAACCATCAGCAATTTTGAAGTGCCAGAAAATCAGTTTTTCCAGGATTTATCAGGTAAAATATTTGTATTTATTTGAAAAGTTACATTTATTCTTTGATGATCTTGATGCATTAATCAAATAAAAAGGTTTTATTTGAAACAGAGGATTTCCTGTATGCAAATCCAGGCATAGGATTATGTCAGGATCCCAGAGACATGCTGGAAAAACTCACATGGCTGGAGGGTTTCCGCTGATGAATGCAGACTCTCCGAGAAGGTCTGGTTGGAATGATGAGGAGCTAGAGTTGTCTTTGATGTGAGGAAACAGTGGAAATTCATGGAGCTCTATCTTGGGATGGATGCTGAGACACTTGAGAGTTTGTGAGTCAGAATTAGCGGTCAGAGCAGCATAGGTCTCAGATATTGTGGTGAGTGTCTGTTACAAACCGCATAGAAAGAATAAATGAATGAAGTCTTCAGACAACTGGAAGAAGCCTCACATTCACAGGACCTCAGCCTCCAGGGGAAACTTTAACCAGACTGATATGTGTTGGAGTGGTAACCCAACAGGGCACTTGCAAGCCAGAAATATAGCCAATGTCATTGAATATCTCTTGATTATTTTGATTATCCAACCTCTGTGATGAGATGAGATGTCTTGGTAGATGGGGGAGAGCAGTAGATACTATCTGCCTTGACTTCAGTAAAGCTTTCAGCAGTCCCCCATACCATCCACATAGATGAAGACTGGATAATGAACAGGGAGATGGACTGAAAAGCAGTCAAACTGACATGCTGAGAGGGTTGTGATCAATCACAAACTACAACAGGATGCCAGTCACAAATGATGTCCCCCAGTGGTCAATAATTAGGCCACTATTGTCTAAGATCTTCATTACTGACATACAGAGTTTCTCTAATGGTGCACAGTGCACCCTCAGCCATTTTGCACATGATACAAAATTGGGAGGGTGGCAACTAATAGCACAAGTTGATTGTGCTATTTTCCAGAAGGAGCTTGACAGGTTGCAGAAATAGATCAACTGAAACTCGAATAATTTAAACAAAGGGAAATCCACTGTCCTATACCTGAGTTGGAGAAACAGCCAGCACCAGTACATTCAGGAAGCAAATTGGATGAAAATCAGCTTTGCAGAGAAGGACCAGGCACTACAGGGATCCCAGCCAGCATTGTGCCCTTACAGCAAAAAAAGACAACAAGGCTCCTGGGCTGCATTAGTCAAAACATTGCAAGTAAATGAAGCAAGCTGTTCCTTTCTTCCTGCTCAGCACTGGAGTGTTCGGTCCAGGTCTGGGCTCTCTCAGTACAAGAGAGACATGGAAATATTGGAGAATGGCCAATGAAGAGCTATGAAGATGCTTAAGCAATAGAGCATTGTCAAGTTAGGAGAGGCTGAGGGGACTGGTACTATTCAGCTTGGAGAAGAAAAGGCCGAGGGGAGCTGTTATCAATGTGAATAAATATGCCATGGGGATAAATAAAGAACACAGAGTCAGTCCTTTCTCAATATCCAGTGATGGGACAAAAGGCAATGGGCATGCACCAAAGTACAGAAAATTCCACTAAAATGTAAGAAAATATGTTTTGTTATGAAGATGTTAAACACTGGAACAGGTTGTGGTATCTGCATCCATGGAGAAATCCAAAACCTTTCTGGAAATGGTCCTTCTCTAGCTGAACAGTGGGTTTGGACTAGCCTTGATTTCTAGCCTTCTGATTTCACCCATTCTGTGATTTTGTGGTTCTATAAATGGTGCCTTTTGCAAGTGGAAATTTCCAGTGGCTCGATCAGATCCTAGAAACAGTCACTTGGCACAGGTAAATAGAGAAATGCACATGACTTGCTATAAAAGGTGCAATCAAATTAATCTCTCACCTACATTAGCTCACAGATAGTAAAGTAGTTGTTTACCTTCCCTTGGATTAAAACCAGAAGTATAAGTTTGTGCATAGATGTTAAATGTAAAAGGAAAATCCAGAATCAGGTATGGTAGAAAGGAAATTCTTCTTGTTGGATTACCATGTAGATGCCATGCAAAATTGACAGTGTATATGGTTCAAGCTTCTGTAGTCCTGCTTCTGCCAGCTGTAACCTCATAAACTTGAGTTTGGTATCTAATATTTGCTTGGATATTTTTACTTAGGCTTACCTAGTGATTTCGCTGCAGTATTAGCATATTGTAAGAAACATTCTACTGGTGGCAATGATAGAAGCTTTGTTGTTTGGCAAGTACACAAAGAGGTTGGACTAACATATTGCAGTAATTCTGTATTGACAAAATTAAATGTGCTAACAATTTGCAGTAAAGGGGGAGGTGATTCTGAGTTAGGAATCATTTCACTTCTCTCACATAACTTGCCATTAGGGATTATGAACTGCAGGATTTAATTCTAAGGAAGGTAATAGGCACCTTGAAGGTCAGCCAGGTTAGTCTGCCTAAGAGATGGCTTGAAAGAAGCAGAGTGCTGTGAGATGTCTTTGCATGAAGGTTCTGTTTATTGCATATTACAGTATGAAAAAAAATACACTTCTACTGAATCACAGGTCACTGACTGTAAGATTTCTCAGACAGGACCGCACACACACAAAGCCTAACAACTAAATGCTTTGTTTTGTCTGAAACTTACTCGGCATTCAAAGTGAAAGTAGCACTGCAAAAAGATTTTCAGTATGCTAATACTAATTCTACTAGCTGTGGAAATGAATAGGAATACTGTGCTTAATATGGTCATAGGCCTGATCCCAAATAACCTTGCATCCTTGAAGAATTATTTTCTTTGGAAGAGATCCTCTAGTTTATCTCCATTTCTCTAAAAGAACATGAGGAGACAGAGGAAACTTCAGTGAATGAAGATGTAAAATTATTAATAGGCTTCTTACGTTTTATTCTTTTACTTATTACCTCCAGCTAAGATAGGCTGTCCTGATAAAATCCATAATTCTTCATTGCCAGATCTGGTAACATTGCCATTTGTATTGTTCCTTTCCATCTTTATATTCTGTGATTCTGAGACATGTATTTTTTCTAGATGACTGTTCATTTTCTTCCATACATTGAATCACATTTAAATTTACTCTACTTTTTTTTTTTTAATTAACATCTGGATAAAAGATGAACTAATTTCTGTTGATCAGATGAGAACAGCTGAATATGCACTAGTTCTGTTAGTTTTACAAATGGCTTTGGGTGTGGCCATTTAGCATAATGTGTATTGGTAAAGAAAATGTCTTTGATGTATTAATTTGTAATATCATTTAAAACCACAGTTTCATAAGATTCTTATTTTTTTTCTTTATTTTGTGCCTCATATATATATATATATTGAGCTAATGCCACATGTTTTTGTAGATGTAGTATCTGTTAACAATTTAAGATTAGGAAACACCAGTATTTAATTAACACGAAGATTCAACTGTAATTTTTATTGGTAATTTTTATTGAAGAAGTATAGAACTAAAATATAGTTCTGGAAATTGGTATTAATCTTCTCTCAAATTACATGAAAAGGAAATTCTCATCTGTGTCACATCCTGTATCACTAAAAGATAAAGGTACTAGCTTAAATACTTAAATACTAGCTGCTCTTACTGTCAAAATTAACCTCAGAATTTTAAAATATACCACCGTTCTATCTAGATAATTGATATGGCCAGTGGGAAGTAATGGTTATAAAAGTTTATAACCTGAGTGCACCTCTTCTAGTGCTACTGTAAATGCTGTATGTCCTTGTTTGCATTGCCATGGAACATAATGTGCTATAAAAAGAATATTATTTTTTTCTCTAAAAAAGACATAATTCTATTGTGTATGTACTATTAGTTACATAATGTGTATGCCTGGGTAAAAATGCTGAGGGATAAAGTTGCTGGAGCCAGATATGTGTTGCAGTCTTGCATATATATATTTCCTAGTGAGTTTTCATTCATGAACATGTGTCTTATTTTTTTTTCTTCATAATGTTACTTGTTTTCTCTATTGCTCTGTCATTTAATTGTAAGAGTCTTTGCCTTTGTTCTCAGTCCAGTTGAGGATTTGTTATGTATTGGGAGAATTTTTTGGGCTTATTTTCTGCTGGAAAAAGTTTTGCAATATTGTTGTTGTGCCCCTAAGGTCCTGGAGGTTTCTGCAGTGCGTCGATGACAACTTTTTGACGCAGGTTTCTGAGGAACCGACAAGGAGAGATATGCTACTGGACTGCGTACTAACAAACAGAGAGGGCCTTGTTGGAGATGTGAAGGTGGGGGGCAGCCTTGGCTGCAGTGATCACGAGCTGG
>JAVCKT010097733.1:0-11402 GCA_032273925.1 Rhynchotus rufescens
CCCAGCGCCCCCGCCGCCGCCACGGCCGGGAGCGGCGCCGCCTCCGCCTCGCCGCCGCCGGGACAGGCCGCCATCCTGCGCCAGCAGCACGGGTCAGGTAGGGCGGGCGCGGGGCGGCGCGGGGGCGGGGACCCTTCCCGGCCGCAGCGTCGGCACCAGCTTCGTTCTCTGCGGCGGGCCCTGCGTGGTGCCTCGCATCCAGAGCCCTCTCTGCAGCTCTCGAATGCGGTGTTTTATTTAAGAGAGTTGCCGCCCGAAGTAAGCAAAATGCCATGGCTGCTCTGCAGAGAATTTAAATCAGCAAGTTGTTACACAAGCTCATCTCTGTGGACAAGTGCGTGGCTCCATGCAGAGCAGCATGCAGCTCTGCAGGAGAGGTAGTATGAAATGCCGGTGGTGTGTAATGAGCTCTGTATTTTAAATGTGGGAGTTATATAAGAGTTTGGGATACTATTCTAGTAGTTTGCAAAGAGTAATACTGATTGGCTGACAGAACTCAGTTAATGCTGTTCTAAGAAAAAAAAAATATGAATGCATCATTACTAAATTCTGACTTAGCCATGAAAGACCAGTGTAAAACCTGATTTTCATTAATGACACTGGAGCCTAGTGCAAAGGGCATGGGGTCCTACAATTCTGGATTGTAAGAATAAAAGGAAGTCAGGGCTGTTCTTGATGTGGTTTAGGTTTCCTCTTGGGCACTGCCACTTAACCTTGACACAGGCGTGTCAGCAGGTACCTATGAAAGAAGGGATACAGTTCTTTGTTACTACCTGTGCTTAGGGAATGCCCTATGCTCACCCTGAAGCTGAGAGTCTTCTGAGGCAGGCTGAGATCACCCAGGAATTGCCACACTTCCTGCTTTCCCAAATGTTTGCAGGGTTGGGCTCACCATAATGGAAATCAGTTGCATATAGACTACTGTAAAATAATGGTGTTCTACAGAGGTACTCTTTTCTTTGCTAAACATCACTGTTTTTGAGGAATTTATTTTTCATGTAGGAGCATATGAATGCTATTTTTTACTGCATATCATTCCTAGGAATATAAGGTGTATATTGACTGGTATCTAACGAAGGATAAAATGATAATTACTGTGGTATAATTGCAGGTATCTGTGGGCACACAAAGAAAGCTCAGTTTGGTTTGCTTGACAATCAGAAATTAATGGGTGATGCTCATCCTGTGTCCCTTTCCTGTTTAAAGGATCTGTTGTCGTCTTTGAAGACGTGAGTTACAGGGCAATGAGAAGTTTTGCAATATTTGCCATACAGACAACAGAAGTTATATTTAGAATTCACAGTGCTGTACAGGCTGCCTACTGAAACCAAAGCCTGCACCATGCGCTTAAACTAGAAGCAGAACGATGGGGCTGTGGTGGGCTCAGTTCCATCGTTACAGATGGATGCGAGTGTGTGCAGCCAGGAGAGCGTGGCAGAGCTGTCTGTTAGGGCAAGGCCCCCTGCCCAGCTCATCTAAACTGCTGTCTATCCTAATTTTTTACATTTCTGTGGTTTGATTTGTCACTGCTATGTCATTTTTTAGACTGGATTAAATTCTGAAAATAGAACATGAGCACTGTGGCAAGGTGTAGAGATAACAGAGTGATTTAAATCAGTGAAAAAGATACCAGACTTCTGCGAAGTATGTTGTGGGGATCTCCAAATGGGGAATGGTGCTTATGAGAGGTCTGCAAAATGGGCAAAAAGAGAATTTTCTACTGTAGCAGCTCTCATGCACACCAGCATCAGTGAACACTGCCACTCTGTGGCCTTTCTCCTTTCAGGGAGAAAGTTAAATTTGCTGTAGAGAGCTTGAGGCTCTTGTTGCTTGTGATGTTCAGGTAGTAAGGTCTAAAACACAGCGGCTGTTTTCACGTAAACAGGAGGAGGGCAGCACACTTGATGTTCTTTGATACTGCCCTCTGTAGAAGATGTCCTTGTACTCTGTTTGGATCAAGACTCCCATTGTAACAGGCTTCTGCTCTGGTCTGTTGTAGTTTACAAGCCTGGCAATTTGGAGCTGTCTGTAGGTGTCCACCCGTGAAAGGTCAGCCAGAGCATCGCTCAGGTTAGCAGCCTCTGAAGACTCAGTCCTCCAAGTTTCTGATTCAAATGCCTTCTAGACCAGGAGCTCTTATCAGGAGATGGCTCTTTGGTAGCTTTTGTGAAGCAGAGGGTGGCTGGTCTCACTGTCGCTAGGGCCTGTGCATTTTAGAGATGCTGGTCACACAGTTTGAAGCAGAGTGAGGCTGCTTGGTATAGCAACAAGAAATGAACTAGATCTCATCTGGTCATAAGGTGTCCTTCCCTGCCCAGAATAAAGACATGTGTGAAGTACTAATATGGAAGCCTGAGTGACTGGGACTTACAGTGCTCTGCCTGCTTTTGTAAAGAAATAAAGACTGCTGTATCCACTGCAATGACAAGCACTAAACTTACTTGAAAACTTATTTTAAAAGTCATTTAGCTTCAGCCTTTCTCATTTGTACTTTAAAATTATATTCTTTAAAGCTGTATTAGGTTCACTAATCAGTTTTCTTCATAAAGAATATATTTTTAATAAAAATTTTTCTATTTTTCTCTTTTGTTGAAATTAGAAGCTCTGTTTTGTGTCTGCCTCTTCATGACAGTATCATACCTGTCTTTTCATACAGTACGGTCTTTGTCTAAGTCTTGTCTGTATAAGGTGTATGAAATTTCACGGCCCAGGCTTGTGTTGGTAAATTAATAATATATATGCATAATAACATAAGTGCCTAGATATCTTATGCTGAGCTTTGTAAAACATCTGTAGATAAATACTTGCATTGTAGATAAATGCATGCCTACCGATGCATTTATTCTGAGCTGTTCATAATTTGTAAGCCTCTTCATTGTACATGGGAAGGTTTCTTTGGTATAAAAACAGACGTGTTCTCAAATGCAACTTCCCCTCAAAACGTGCCCCAATGCTGATCTGTCATCAGCCATTCCAAAACACTCTCCCTTGTAATAGTGGAAAGCTCTACTGAAAAGCTGATAGCGTGAGCCTAGCCAATGTCTTTCATTAATTGGGATCTAATCCTGTTTTCTTTGTAATAGAAATATGTTCAGCATAGTTAAGATAGGGCTTTTATGTATTATATTCCAATAAATGAGAGAGAAAATGCTGCTTTCAGTTGTGCCTACAGGGGTCTTGCTGATTTCAGTTGTGTCCCAGTCATGCATGCACAGGGAAAAATGTGATTCTTCACGTCTTATAGTAGAGCTGAAACATGAACTTACTAAAATAAATGTCAGTTCCATATGACAAACCAGTTATAAGTGGAAAATCCATATTTAGGAATGTGTAGACTGAAATGATCCTTGATGCAGATTGTTCATATAAGTGAGCATATCCTCTGTGACAGAAAATGAGTCTGATGTGTCAGAAATGTTAGCTATTCAAATAGAAAACTATCTGTAATATCTAAGCTGCTGTATTCAGCACTGTATTTTCATGAGATTGAAAGAACCCGTTGGTTATGGTGAAGACAGATCATGTAAAGCAGAAACTGACAATGTGTTACTTGAAAACCAGGCAGTTTTGTTGGTGACAGTTTTTAATACTGTCAGATTAGGAAGAGTTGTCTGCATGGTTCTAAATGAAAATAATATTTAGCATTCAGTTCAAAAACAAATATACCAAATGAATTTATTGTTTTAAGGAAAACGCAGAGTGAACAAGTCATATAGTGCTTTATATGTTCAGAATTGTTCCTGGCTTTAACTTGGTGGAGGGACAGTGGGGAAGTATTATGGGCACTTGTGAGCAAGAGCTAGAAGTCTGTGCGTATCTGTCCCTCAAAAGATGATAGTGCAAGTGGACAAGACAGACAAGTGGTAGCAGGAGTAATGACTGACTTCAGAACATAATAGGCGGCTGTGAAATGGAGCATGAAAAATAAAATCCAAAGCTCTTGCATTTCAGTTCAGTGTTGTAGTTGTGAGACTAACTTTATCAACTAATGAATTGGTGAAATAACAAGTAACTTCATACTGACCTTCTGGGAGGCAACTGTGTATAACTATCAAAGTGTCCAAAGTGATTGTGTGTGTAGTGGCCGGGGGCCAAGTTTTTAGTTCAACTTCTGAGGTGAATGTGGATCAGAAATGGCAGCTTCCAGAATTGCTTTTATTTGTTTGATCTTTATCCACAAAGCTGTGAAGTGAAAGCTTTAAATGGAATAAAGAGCAGTATGTGAAGCAAGGAGTTGCAATTCATTATGCTTGGAATGCCCTAGGAAGGGCGGAGAGGAATGCTTCCATTATGCACCAAGCTGAGCTGTAGCAACCTGTGCTGAGGCAGGAGACCACAGGGGAGGGTATTAAAGTTTCTGTCGGAACTGGGAAGCAGAAGATATCTTTTTTTTTTTTTTTTTTTAAGTATAGGAGACAGGAAAGCAAATGGCCACACTGTCAATTGAGTGTAATGAGCTGTAATATACTGGAAGGCCTCGGTTTGGACTGGCTGTGAGCTGAGTTTCTGGTTAACTGTAGATAAGGGCCTTAGTTTGGCTCTGTCAGAATTGAATGGCTTGTTGCATGCTAGCCTGAGAAACAGCCAGTGGAACTAAGTTGTATTTGATACATGAGTATCTCTCAAGATAGCAAGAAAGGAAAATCCCTCTGTTCTGTTTAGTTTGGGTTCCCCCTCTTTCCATCTGATAGCGGAGTCTGCCTCACTCTCCGTGTGCTTTTTATGAGCTGATGTATGAACTCGTATTCTATGGTTACCTATATGTAAAATGATCTGTGTCACATAACATTTTCTATTACACTGAATACAGTAGCAAGACATGCAGGCTGCAACTGAATTATCAGGCTGACCTCCTAAATGTCACTGGACAATAAACATGCAAAAAGAATTCTCATTAAATACACATCACTAACACTTCACAATCTAGGCAAATTACACTAATTTGAGGACAAGTGAGGTCAAATATCTTCCTTTTGCCTGTGTAATAGGGATTAAATCTTGAACTGGGCAAAAGTACCAACTGCAATACCGTGTCACCTCATTAGCTAGGGCAGAAACAAGCTGTGCAAGGGTAGATTGTGGAAGTGAGATTTGTGTGGCTAAACTCTGTTTATCTGTTCTTGCATGTTCCCTAGAGTACAGACAAAACTATACTAGCCTATTAAAGCCTGTGCAATGTCCTTGAAGAAATCTGAGTATCATTTGAATTTCTTTAATATTGTCAATATACAAAGTATTTTAAAAAAAATACTGAAGAGAGATGAAAGGACCTTTCCAAGTGGCAAGTCATATGTAAGCTGAGGCTGAGTTTTCATACAAAACAATTCATTTGAGTGAAAAATAAAAATGTGTATTTGGGAGGCTGATTGTCCCTTTGCATGAACAAGCACAGCATTTAGTGTAGGAGTATAATATATATTGCTATTTCTTAAGGTACAGTCACAATAGATACTTTGCTAAGTTTACTGGCTAACTTACAGTCTGTATATTTTGTAAAAATGCAGATGACTGTTGTAAATTTGATTCCTTCAATATATTTATTCAGTGTTAATTGATGCGTAAGCTTGGACTTGAATTGTGTTTTAGTAATCTACAATTCCGTAATAACTTATAATTCCTATAATTCCTTAATATTTTAAGTGATATACCTAGTAGTCATAGTTCTAATGTAACAAAATAATGGAAATGTAATCTTAATGGTACTTGCTTTGAGAAGAATAGTGCAGTTGGGGTCTGTAGTCGAAAAGCAAGGTTAAAACAGGTCTGCAAGTATATGAGTCTTAGAATAGTCCTTTGAAGAAGACATTTTTTCTTAAGAGTCTGACAAGATGGTATTAATAATAAAATGAATTTGTTAGGGATTTTAATTTAGATTCGCTTGAAGCAGTGAAAACAGGCAGATTCACAGTATCTGTTTACTTTGAGTTTTTAAAATTAGATAATGACAAAGCAGCACCATGTGCCAATAACAAACAATTGAACCAGATTTGTAATAGGGAGAATAAAAAAGCCTTGTCAGCTGAATGATGGTATTTGTCACACCCGTGGTTAACAACAAGTATTTTACATTGCTAAGCTGTTATCAGGTGGGAGGCAATTTTGTTAGTAGGGAAGCACAGTTTGGCAGGAGAGCGACTGTGCTCTGCGGAGAAGCCCGTGTGGCTGCTGAGCGTGTCGTCTGCCGAGGCTGGGCAAGACAGCTGCCGAGCGAAGCTTGGTGTGGTGACAAGTAGCCGCTGTACTAGAGGACTATGTCTCACTGCACCTTGTAGAGAGAGGGAGCAGAAGGTCCATGTTGCATTTGCTGTGCACGGTTGCTAACTTCTCAACGAGACAGAACTCAGTAAGTTCCATAACGGACACAATCCTGTTCATCTGTCATCTTATTGGCCATGTACAAAATTCACCAAACTTTTACAACCAGGACTTGTTTGCTGCTTCATAAAATGGAATAATTTGAAGCCTTTTCATTCAAGGGAGCCGGTGTTTCCTTGTGTAACAAGAAGCTAGGGAATATCCCATGTCCACAGTTTTTTTTCTGAAGGTTCGTGTCACTTGGATCTTGGGCATGGCAGTGTTTTCAATTACATGATATCCTGCAAAAATCAGTTATGGGAAGGGGGAGGGTGTATTTTATGTACTCTACATGTCCCTGCTTATATATAACAAAAAGGTGATTTTCTTCTCCTAAATGTCACAGACTCTGCTTTTATCAAGCATATCTCTCAATATAATGTTTTTCCTGGTAGTATCATATGTTCTGCTAGTGCACTTGAAGTGTCATGTGTTCTGCTAATGCACTTGGACTTATTCTTTAAGTATAGATAACATAGGGTTATTTGTCGAAAAAAATCAGGAGGTAATCTATGCTTGGATCTACTTAACTTCACTAATTCTGATTGGAATGATAATTAAAACTGCATTTGGAGCTGCTTGCTAATCCTAATGAAGTCGAGAATACTCTAAAAGACACTTAAGTGAGAGCTTTAGTGTCCTGTTTTAATCTGCAAATATTTACAACTTGTATCACAGCTATTTACTATGAAATCTGTTTCCCTCTAGTATGAGTTAGGTTTATTAGAAGTGTCAGCTTCTGGAATTGTGTTGAAATAACTGCCACGTTAGTAGCTTAATTTGCTTCCTTTGTGACATGGCTTTTTAGTTTTTCCTGCCTATAATGGAAAACTTGAGAATATAGCCCAGGCTACGGGAAAAACTCAGTAACTGGAACCGCCAGTACCTGTATTTTTGATCTGTCTTATGAATTGGGTACTTCGAGTTATGATTTTAAGTAATTGTATTTAGCAGTATTCTATGGAATTGCTCACAAAGGAGTACTGAAAAAGGATATGTAGGGCTGGATGCTTATTTAATGCCTTAACTATGTGCTGTAGTAGTTGTGTATTTTTCTATATGTTTTAAGTTTTTTTTTTTTTTTGCCAGTTTTCATTAGGAAGAGTTTTGCATCTTCTGTTATTCAACTTTTGAGGAGTAGACTAGTGCTGCTTTATTTTATTAGGTTAGTTTTAGATCATGGAATTCCAGAAAATTCTGAAATCCAGGGTTGTATACTTTGGGTCGGATAGTGGATGCCTTCTTACTGGGGAGAGACCAAATCAGAGATACCAAACCAAAATCTGTTAATGGAATGTGCTGCAAAATAAAGACCAGCTGCAGGTCTCAAAAGAGGGAGGTTGCTGGTTTGTTTAAATTCAGACCAACATGGAGTTAACTTAGCTGTATAATTTACATAGAATGCATGCATGACTCTCTTAGGGTATTCAGGACAAGTGTTCCTCTTCTGACATTGTCTGTCATAGTGTGCCCTGTTGGAGCTTGTTGTAAATCAGTTGCAGATGGTGCTTTCTTGTAGCTTTCCCTGAATTCCTCCACTCTTCAGAGTAGTTGGGTGGTTGGTTTGTCTGCTTCCAATTGAGGACATATCTGCCCACGGCAGCCGTGCAGGGCCAGGCACAGGGCTGGCTGCCTCATCTGCTGCCCAGGGGTGTCTTGTGTGGGAGACCTCACTCTGGGGTGGCAATTTGCAGTCAGGTGTGGGGCTGAGCAGCTAAGTTTCAGTGAGACTGCTCTGTACAGCCTTGTCTCCCCCAGTTTGTTCCCTGTAGTCTGTTGTACCTCTTGTAACTTCAGTGGGAGAAGAGCCTTTACCAACCTGCTGGCAATGAATTTCCCTCTTTTCCAGGTAACCTGGTAAAAAAGTAAAAATACAACTTGTTCTTTGCCTGATAGCACTTACATAAATTCACGAGATTCATTAATGTGGCTTTCCTTTTTTTTTTTTTAGTAGCTGTGTTTAATAAATGTAATGCAGCATAAGAGCCATAGCAGCTGTTGAACTGTATCAGACCAATTGTCCATCTAATCCTGTAGCTTATTTCTCGTAATGCCCAGATGATCTAGGAGAATAGGGAAAAGCCTCCGTAGAGGATAATGGAGCAGTTAACTGATCTGTGTACCATATGCATGTTGGAAGGAATTGTCAGCCTAGTATTTTGAGAGTAACTTGGCTTAATTAATCTCAGCTGAAATGAGCTATAATGTGAGCAGAAATCCACTTTGGTAATTGCAAGTGCCTTAAGGAACATACACTCAGTTCTCTACCAGTTCCTGCATCTGCCTTATCCCACAGGCACTCAAAACAGATTGGTTTCCAGCAAAGCACTGTAGTACTTTACAGAATCAACTCTGAAGAAGGGATCTTTTTATTAGCATATATGAGAAAGTAGCTTGTCTTTCCACATCATTTCCTTGCATGACTACACCTCCTTGCTATCTAGTTTCTTAGTTTTCTAATGTGCCCATAATGGTATTGTGTACATGACTCATTTTTCATAGTACATGCTGAAACAGGGACAGCTGGTAATCAAGAGAGGTTAGCTGTGTTGTTTCGTTTTCTCTGGAGGTTAAATACATCAGTAGAGGAATGCTTAAGAAGGAGCAGAAGATGCTGTGTGTCTCAAGAACAAGATTTAGCTGATCTTAGCAGTGGCACTGCACCACAAAACGCTAACGCTGCACTTCGTGCGTGCTCTTCGTGCTTTTTTTTTTTTTTTTTTTTTTTGGTGGTGGGGTTTAGCTGGGCACATGTTAGAGAGCCCAGACTGTGACACTCTCATGTGTTGTCCTGGAACAGCAGCACCCTGGCAGTTAGGAAGTTTAAGGCACCAATCATGAGTGGTGGGTTAGAAACAATGATAGCAAAATATTTTGTTGGGTTGTGGTATGTGGTATTACGTATGGAAAAAGGATATAAGCAGGTTATAGAAACATGTTTCGAACTGTGTAGTAATTTGCATGTGTAGCTTATTACTCCTTTTAGTAGATGTGTAACCTTTAATAACTTTAATAACCATGTCTTTTAAATTAAAAGCTTCTAAGAAATCCTTAGATCTGAAGTTTCAGAAATGCCATTCAATTCAGTGGAAGTCCTCCAGGCTCAGGGGAGTTTGTTTAATCTAGAACCTTGTTGGCTGTAATAATCCTTGACCAACAACCCATATAAAAATTCATTTTTCCATGGATATAAGATAGTAGGTTCAGCTCCTCCCAAGTACAATCTGAAGTTTCTAGACTGAAATAATGAATCAGTCTACATATTTGGTTCACCTCTTAAAGAAATGCTAGGTTTAAGAGCTTCAATTGAACATCGATGTGTGAGGAAACAGACCAAGACCGAGAATGTCAACGGTAGAAAAGGCAGTTCATAGAAATTTGAACAGGAGGTCAAATTGCATGTGTTGTCTCACTGCAGAAAGGACTTAATGTCTTTCAACCTTGTATTATTTGTGCTTCTGTGTTCTTTCACCATCTTGGACACCAGAGGATTTGGGAGATACTTCCTAGGAAAAAGAATAGGAAACTGATGGGTATTTTATTTATGAACACTGACTGAATATGGCTTTTAGAGTCCAAATTTTTCTGTGTGTCATAAGTCACTTGGTTAATTAGTGATTATTTTCAATTGGACGAACTGTTGCAAGTCAGACTTTGATGAATACAGTGCAAAACAAATTTTTAAGTAGACAAATATATTAAAACATTGTTATGTTGTAAATCCAAAAGAAGGATGGGTAGTGTCAGAGAGCAATTGATTGTACATGAACAGAATAATTTGTTACTGTTCTACTTAGGGATAGATTTTCTCTTTAATCCGCATGTATATAAATAATTCAGAAACAAAATTTTAAATCTGTGGGTGATAAACTTAAATTATCAAATGAATATTCAGTGCATAAATGAAATGATTTCTTCCAAGTGTTTGTATTTTGCAAATAATTGTATATTCTTGATTTAAACGCTGGATGGTAACTCTCTGTTTTAAGATCTGAGTCAAATCCCATGTGCAGATCCTAGCAATCAAGACCACATTCTGTTTATTTACACCTTCACACAGAGGAATTTGTTAAGTAGAGTCAAGAATTCCACTATTGCATTAACAGCAGAATTAAGGACACTTTAGTCCAGCTGCTTTATGAACAATATTATACATAATGAAAATGATTAACTAGGCAGAGAGAAATTAATGAAAATGGTGTTTATGGTCCACTTGCGCTCGGAGGGAAGAGAATTCAGAAATTCTTTGCATCTGCTTCTGCTGCCAGAACAATTTTAGACCAAAGTATTGAATTGGTATGGAAAGAGAAGTTTACACTTGGTGTTCAATATGAATAATTGTTTTAAAATAAGTTTTAGAAATCTATCTTATTATTTATTTGCTGAATTATATCAAGTTCTCCCACAGAAATGGAAGATACATGTAAAAAATATGGCAAATTCTTTTAAGAGGAGAAGACAAAAAATGCAGACTGTAGTTCACAATTCTGCATTGAGACAAACTAAAGTGGTGCAATCCATATTATGTCATGGCAATTAAAATAGCAAATTCCCCATAGGAAAGCTGTTGGGAAGGCATCACACTGCCCTTGCCTGGAGTTGGGGCTAATGTTGCTTTGCATTAAAAATAAGAGCCATGTGAGTTTGTGGAGCTGGCAGAAGTGCAGCTGCCAGGGTGTGGGCTCCGCTGGGGCTGCGCCTCCCGGCACAGGGAGCATAGGAAGGGACTTGGGGAGCCGCCTGGGCTGAGGCCACAGCTGTCACATATCCCAGAAGCGAGAGGAGCCATCTGACAGCTTGGAAAGAGGGATGTGCTGGTTGGAATTATGTTGTCTCAGGAATGCAATCTGTGAATAAACAGTTTACCTTCAGATACTGTACAGCATGTTAGGCTCGAAGGAAGACTTAAGTTGGGGTTTTACTGTTGACTTTTTCAGGCTTTCGCATCAGCAAACTGCTTTGTCTGTGCAGTAGGTAGATGTGTTATCAGTTTTATCCTTGCCTATTCTATAGATTAGGTTTGTGAATTGATTGTATATGCTTAAGGA
>JAVCKT010097734.1:0-11402 GCA_032273925.1 Rhynchotus rufescens
TTGCAGAATTTGTTATATGGTTGCGAACGAATTAAGAATAAAAATACCTCTTGGAGAGTGAATCTTTATTTGCTGTGTCAAGCACTGCATATTTCCTGATTGCTAGACAAGGTGATTAGTTACCTCTCAAGCTAAATAAATTTTATACATTTCAGCAAAGCATTTGTGTTAAGCACTATGAATAAGAAGTTTTAGAAGCTTATGACAAAATCACATCAAAGCTTATAAACACCCTCATCGTTTTGGCTACCAAGCGAACATACACTATGGAATAATTATAACTTACTAGTGATGTTGTCACTTGAAAAGGGCCCTGTGTAACCATTTTCTCAGAAATATTTTCTTTAGAAAGGATGTTTTGCTGGCACAGAGCATTTGCATTTGCACTGCCTTTTTACAAAAGCATGAAAATGTCAGAATACCACATGCAGAGATATTCCAGCTATGTTTCCTAAATTTACAGTCACAGATGGTTTGAGAGTTAGAGGTACAGTATCTGGTGAAGGACCGTGTAAATGACTGTACATACAGACATGCAGGGGAGAAGCAAATGTGTGTGTCTCTTGGGAGGACCAGGAAAGCTGTAACTCCTGGCCTGAGGGACAGGTTATGTTCCTTTTAATTGCTGGACAGTTGATTTTCACCTGATAACCAGCTTGCTTCTGTCCATGAATGTAACACACCTGTTATTAAATATTAAAATATATGTATTAAATGAAAAAAAAGGCAGTAAAAGATTAGACAGAATGCTATTTTCTAGTTAAATATTCATTTTGTATGATCCTTTTTTTCATCTAAAACAGAAGAATCTAATGTTTTAAATATCTTTATTTTCGGAGGGAGTGGTAACACAGGGGAGGTTGTAGCACAGCTAGCCAGAGCAGCAGGTTCCAGCCACTAATCAAGACAAGACATCATACACAACCACCCCACAAACAACTCATGAGCTAAAATTAAAGGAGTATGTGCCACATGCTGCAGACAAGACACTGAATCCACCTTATGCAAAATGTTCTATGTTTTCCAGGACCTTGAGTCTGACTTACTTGACAGTCAGCTTCAGGATGCTGGAAGATATAGATCAACTGCTCACAGCCACATCACTCGGCAGGCTTTCCTACTTAAGCTAGCAGCAAGACAACTCAATTTTTATTTTTCTTTTTTGAAAATGTGATAGTCCAAACCAGTCTAGGGTAAGAAAGAAATAGAGTGATAAGAGGTGATGAAAGTAAAACTAAATATGTTGGAAACAGTTCTAACACAAAAACTTAGAGGGCATTCAGCTCACAGACTAAAATATAGGTGCCTGGCAAGCTAGCTCTCTAAGTTCCCATTAAAACTAAAGGAATTCTATTTAGCACAATGAGTAGAACTAAAAGAGTGATGATGTCAGGCTAAAACAGAAATCAATAGCTTTATTTGGTTACCCCCATACAGCACATCTCAAAAAGTATAATATGTGTCTCGAGTGGCTGGTCAGCCTTAAAGCAATAAGGCACATTAGTTATAATGGGAATTCAGACACATGCAACTAAATGTTGATGTCTCATTTGATTCTCAATTTTCAGCTGAATCCAACCATAAATATTTTGAGTTTCTTAATATGGATTTAATATGGACTAAATATGCCTAAAAATTAACTGTGTACACTAAACTTTTTATTATTTCTCTCCCTCTTACACCTTCCAGCTTAATTTTTCAATCAGATACCTAAAAATGCAATACTTGAACAAGTGCTTCCTAAAACAGAAGGGTGGAGAAAAGAGCCTTTGCCATATCCACTTCACTGTCATATTTCCTCCCTTCATAGATAAAAGAGAAAAATCTGTGTTTTATTATGTTTCAATAATCTTCCATTATTTCTTGTTAAGGACAATTTCTGATTATCAATGAGATGGTGGAATACACCCCTTGCCTATGTTCTGGATAGTTAGGACTTTCCACAGATAAAAATAATCTTCAGTCTCTTCTTCCTATCTGAGACATTTTAGATGATCAGACTTTTGATCATAAATCTAGGGTGGTCTTTCCAACTAGAGAATACACTGCCCATTTTGACAGCTAACAGTCCTTTTACCCCTTATTTGTACATTAATTTTGTTTATCACTATTTGTTTATCCTCTTGCTAAACAACAATTTGGCCACATCTTGTGATAGTCAGGTTAGATATCTTCTGAGAAATGCAGTATCATTCTACTTGGGAGGCATACTCTACTGAAGAGTCTGAGAACAAAATAAAGAACACAATGAAAACAAAGCTGTGCAGTGAAATTCCTCAAACCCTGCTTGGTATAAAGTACAGAATATAAACCGAACTTTCAAATAAAATTTATAAATATCTTATGTAATATAATGTTTTCCTCTAATATATGTTATACTGAAAATGTAAATACTAGAAAAGGAAAACAGCCAAAAGTATCTTTGGTAAGTATGTGCTGAACAACCTTCTCAAATGTAGCTTGTTTGATGTAGTTGGAGAATGAACACACCTGTGCCTGTGAGTTTATCCACATTTGGGAATTTAATTCTAACCCAGGCAGAACCCCCTTACCTGTAGAAATGCAGGTAAGGTATGTTGTATGTTGCATCATTATTTGTCTACCTGCATGTTTGTAAGGGAAAAACAGTATTTCCAGTCAAATAAGGGTAATTTATTAGTTTTTTCTTCGGAATATAAAGTAAGGTTAGAGCATTCATGTTCTCAGTTCTGCCACATAGAGATTGACTTGCATTGAGAACATATATGGAAAAGCCTGAGCTCATAATGCCAGCATCACTGGCAGTTCTGGAAAAGTTTAGACACAGTAAACATCTTTTTAGTTAGTTCTCCCAGTATTAGCAGTTATAACTGAGTTATCCTTTGTAGTTACAGTGTTGATTATTTCTCTTGTACTTTAAAAAAGTATAGGTTTGGTCATAAAAGCTATATCCGAGCAGCCCATTCCCCAAAGGAACCATCAGTTTATTCCATGAATGAAGGGAGTAAGACATGCCCTTTCAGCATGCCTTCTCGCATGCTGCTCAGAGATGCATTTCAAACTTGCAGCCTAGAAAAGTCATTTCTCCTGACCTGAAATAGACATTTGTCTTTGGATGTCAAAGAAACACTTCTTCGGATGTCAGGTCTGTGACATATTTCTAAGAAACATATCTTTGGAGGCCCAAGTGCTAAGGAAAGTTCTGGAAGTGCTGAACTGTTCTGAAAGAAAAACAACTACTGACAATACCCTACTACAAAGGATCGTAGACAGCATTAATCATGTTCTGTTGTCCACCATTGAAAGTCATAATTAGTTATGGGTCAAAAATATGCTGGGTTTTGACTGCTGATCCAAATAGTTTTTAGCTTTACTTTCCATTATGACATTGAAAATAGCAGGTTTGGGAGTACCTATAAGATAAAAATGTATTAGAAACTTTTGCAAATCAACTATCCTTTAAAAAAAAGGAGAATATCAAAAAGCTCAGGTAAACATCAGAAAGCGTTTTAAATAATTTATTTATATTTGATCCCATTCTCTTGCACAATGCTCAGTGCTTCAGAGAAGAATATTTATTTTCATAAAAAAAATTGTTATTCAATTAGTTATCCAGAAGGAGAAATGTTCTTGTCTTTAGTAGAAGACCACATTATGCACTATAGCATGAAAAGTAACTGGTTTTTTAATGCGTATAAGTATATATTTAGCTAGAATAACCAACAAGGTTATTCCTATTATACAGTAAAACTATATGAATCTCACTATATCTATGTGAAGAATCTGTAAAGAGTGATGTTATAAGCAATATCTTTTAGAGTTTATAATACATAAATGTTTATACTAATAAATGATGAGGAATGTGTTTAAGCAATGGGATGAGACATTTTTATGGTGATAGGAAGTTATTCATGGTGGTAAGGAATAACTACAAAGGATAGCAGAAGTCTGTTTTGAGACTGAGTTGCTTGAAGAGGAAGTGTCTAATGCTTTGATGCGCAGTAGGACACCTTCCCTGACTCCCAAAGGGATGAATTTTCCCATAAGAACTGTAACATATCTGCTGGCAGATGTTTCAGAAATCTTATGTGACTAAAATGTAAGTAAATATCCTTGGATAAACATATCACATCCTGAGTGACTGACAATGGAATATAACAATATGTAAGTTACGTGAAAAAACACCATACAATTTCACATGTAAATGATGAGCTCCAAGATGCCTACCATTACTCAGAAGTAAGTAAAAGATGTAAAGAGCAGGAGGCAAGGAGAGAAATCAGTTGATTCCTACTCACTTGTTAGGCCTACAGGAGAGTATTAGGTTTTCCAGAGGAAATAAGGCTGGAATTGTAACTCTTCCAGATTCACGGCTATTCTGGGGCTCCTGCAGACATAAACAGCTGCTTTTGTGGAGCAGAGACTAACTTGAGCATCTACAAACACTGCAGAGAGCCACAGAACAGAATCAAGACCACTGTACAGATAGTGTTAAAATGGCTGGTAAGCATCATCCTAAAAAAATTTTATTTTTTCTCAGGCTCAGCATTTTGAGAGGCTCTCAGTGACCTGTCACTCCAGCACTGTAGTTAAGTAGCATCATGTGGATGGTCAGTCAGCAGCAAATGACAAAACTACCTTTCAAATTTGTTTTGTAGATGTCATGCACTTTCTTTCAGCCTTTAAATACTAGCCCATATTTGTCCAGAGGAAGAAAAAAAAAGAATAACAAAGCAAAACTTCAAAGCATGGATGCAGCTTGGAACCGCTTTTTACTAGAGTCAGAATATCTGCTGTAGGGGTACAGATGTGAACAGCTGCTAATTCTTTCCTATTTAGTCCTTATACAACACCCATTGTCATGGTACTAAACTATCCACAGAAATAACAAGCACGAAGCAAACACAACCTCAGAATACTTTTATGTTACATAGTCGTTGCTATTGCTTGTAAGAATAAGAAGCATCTCCCTCAATCCATGGAATACAATAAGCTCTATTTAAAAAAAAACAAAAAAAAAACAAAAAAAAACCTTTTTTTTTTTTTTTTTAAACAAAGGAAGCTCTTAAGCTGTGAGAAAGCAAGCTGTATAACCAAACTTTGGGTGATGAGAAGGGGAGGAAAATATTTTGACCACTGCTATTCATCATGATATTTTGAGTAGCTAACACCAAACAAACACTCCTTGCAAGTCCTAAGAAAATGAAACACATGCCTAAAGAAAGTGCATATTAACCCGATGGAAAAACATGCATCAGCATCAATTCTGCACTATTGCATTGTAAGGACAAGAAGCCTTAAAAGCCAACCATTCCTAGAGAGGTAAAAGATTGTGTTCACTTTGCCAAGCAAAATTCTCTCCAAATGGAGACAAGAAAGCAGCAGATCTCTGCTGACTGATGCTCTGGATCCTCAGAGACTTTCAATGAATTTGAGCAACAGATAGAAGTTGTGGCTCTGTATATAACCAGAGAGATGTAGGAGTCAACATTTTTGCAGCAGATTTCCTCAGTCAGAATGATTGTCTCAGGTATATAAAGCTATACCACAGTTCACTTTTCAAAGCCCCAAGCAATGATTCTGCTACTGTTCAGAATGTTTCCTCTCATAGGAATAGATTTCATATTCTTATTTCTAAACCTCTGTTTCAAGGAAAACAAATACTGCTGTTAAATAGCAGATGTTAATTGGAATCCTCAGTAGCTAATTGAAATTGTGTCCAAGAAAAGTGGAAAATGTTGATGCAGAAAAGACTTTATGCCATGAGGATGAATTCAGACCATTATTTCAAAGTGTTGTGAATCCACAAAGTTTACAAAGTAAGACTTTGAGCTACACCAAGAAATGAGGTCTCTGGTGTCTTTTCCAGAGATTTTAGTAGCTTTTTTATTATGTGCATAGAAGTATTTTGGAACATTCTTTACTATCAAAACCAAAGCTTTGTAAAGTTTCCAATGTTGCCACAGGGACTTGCCTGTACCATTAAGTGGATAGAATCTGAAAATGTCATAGACTAGGAATCAGAAATCTCTGCAACTGCTCTTCTTGGGGTAATATTCATATAAAACTAAAATTTAACATACCGATCTCATTTGTAATAAATTCCTGTGACTTTTTTTGACAGAAGTGGGAAAGAATAGTAAGGATCTGGTGACTTATCAGGGATGTACTGGTATCCATTGCCTGTACCTGTGCTGATTATCTTGTGTGCAAAGTATAGTGCAATTTCTTAGGTTTGATGTAGTTTCATCATCGTTATTCCCCAGTATCTAAGCAGGGCTTAATGATATCCTAAAGGGGAAAGCTACTCATTAGCAGCAGTAACAAAGCAAAGCAGCTCACAAAAATTAATGATCCTTTCTCCCTGTACTCTTGACATTGGGAGATATTAACATTGTTTTATCTGTCAGAAAGACAAAAAAGTGAGACAAAATGACTTGCCACGGCAATGTAGGAGACTTGTAGTAGTCCCAAGAATAAAACACATCTATTAAATTCTAATGTGGCGATTAAAATTTCAATAGTTCTACTAATAAACGTGGAACTTACTTCCTACTGGCCTCATGATAATCTGTGCACATTGGCTCTGTCCTTTTTACTTCTTTATTTTACTATATTTTGCAACTATTGACAAATAAATCTGAATTAAGCAGGACACCACTTAAGAAAACATGCCTGGGCATAGGTCCTGCAGATTCACAAGTTTGAACCCAAACAGTGGTTTTGTAGGACAATTTGATTAGCATTCTAAACACATACTAGTTTCAAGGTCTTTTTAGTAAAAGATATGTTCCTTTTTTGAAGGAAGGACAGAAAATCAGACAAATCAGACAAAACTATACTGTTGTTCACACTTGCCAGCCTATAGACATAGATTTTTCACATACCTGTAGGAGTCACTGCTGTGGGTTCTAATGGTAAAAATTCCTGGAATGGTAAGCACTCCCTGGATAATGTGAGGTCATCAAGTGCTATGACACCTCCAGAACCTTTTCCAACTATCCCTTCAAAGACGACTTGGAAATCTTCATCTGAATCCAGGGGCAATGCCTTCCTTTGCCAGAAATTTCCCTGGTTTCCTGTGAGAAGGAGGAGAATTTTTTCGTGTTCTGCTGTAGTCTTCTGGTAGACAATCAATGACCCAATGTGAGCTCCATACATATAGTAATAGAAAAGTATCTGTAATCAAGAATAAGCAAGAATAACAACATTGAGTATACAACAGGTAACCTGAAACACATTCTATTATCCTAATTTTTAAATGGAGAGTTATTAGTAGCATTAAGAAGAGCTCAACTTTACTGATTCAGAGACAATTTAATTAACACACACACACACACACACACACATAAAAGACTTACTAATGCAATTTTTTGAACTATTCCATGAACCAAAAGATACTTGGAAGCCAACACTGCAATCCTGGGACAGCTGACTTTGCATGTCTTTGAGTAACTCTCATATGCAAATGTGAAAGAAAAAAACCACTTGATAAAAAAAACAAGGGAAGGGAGTGGTGGCATTTACAATATGGGAAATAACTTCAGTTTACCAAGTGTTAACACTTTTCTGCCTATAAAATGCTTGTGATACATTACGGACTGGCTAATTAAAAAATTCTCTCTAATCTAATATAAGATATGCTAAATAGACCACAGAAACACAAAAGAGAAGATAAAAGGAAAAGTGTGGGGTCCCAGGATTAGAAAAACAGGAGTTTTTGAGAGAAAAGGGGGAAAGTAGAAATCATAAAGTACTAAAGTAGGATCAAATACATAGAGAACATTGAAGTGATGGTAAAGAGTAGTTACCATTAATTGCTTCTCTAAGTTAACTGCAATTCAAGAGGATAGGGAGAACAAAGGGACAGTTGTATCTGATGAATATGACATTTAAAATAGTTGAGTATCTTATTCTTGACAAAGATCATCATATTTCCAAGAATGCTTTAAAACCATGAAAGAAAGCAATTCATGTTATAATATGCAGGAACATGTCTAGAGCTCAAATTTGTCCCTCGTCTCATACATGGCACGAGCCCTGAAAAATGAAGATTCTGTCTTATTTAGTATAGTTATAAAAACATAACAGTGAATACTGTGATGCTCATATAAATGTAAAATTATGTTACTTTTTGTTACCTTGTGCTATGATTCTGCAGTCCTTTGAATTTTATAAATATATATTTTTTTAAAGCCCACATTTGTATTTAATCCATTTTCTCTAATTATTGAACAGTAAATATGCCAGGGCCTTTATGTTACAATTCTTTTGAAAGTATTATTACATGAACTTGCAGAACATCTCCCATGCAATGAATTAATATTTTTTTTTTCAAGAAACATTTGTATGGAAATACTTTTATTCATCTGCTCAGTTATTGTCCTGAGATAATTTTTTTTTTCCTTTGAAATTCTTCTTTTAGAAGATTCTCTATTCAATATATACATGTATCATTAAATTACACAATGCTTTTCACTTTCTAGGATTAGTCTCTATTCCTTTTTGTTATTTTAAAACTCTGTTTAATTTTTTAAACAATATATTAGAGATGATATTTTCATAGGGCTATCCACTATAGTGCTTCTGGCAGGCTACAGCTGTTTTCAAAAATACTAAACTGTTTGGTATGTTTGTCTTTTTGTATGGCCATTGAATTATCTGCTTTCTTTCCCTCTCATTACTTTAAAAGCTTCATATTTATTTGAGATACCCTAGTGTCAATTTTTCTGAAATTTTATTGTATATAGGAGTCAACATATCGATCTTCAATTCTACCACACACTTTCTAGGTATATTATATAGTAGTAATGACAGTGCTTAAAACAGTTAGGCACAGATTTATTTTTTAGCGTGTACTCAAGTCCTTTCAGGACTGTAGCCCCATGCAATCTATATTTGAATCAGTTTATGTTACCACACATGTGAACTACTCAAGCTCACATTAAGAAAAAAAGGCAAATTCTCCAATATTAAGTCTCCAAGGTTTCCAGAATATTTCCATTCACTTCTCTGCTTTTCAAGTTGACCTTGAAGAATACACCATAGATTTTTTAAAGTTTGAAAAACTGTAACTACCGATTCTTTCTTTTGTTACTACTTTTTTGATACTGAATTTAACACAAAAAGGTTTCGGTGCAAGAAAATACAAGAAAAATAATACCTGGGGGGGCCGGGGGGAAGAGGGGAGGAACTTACCATATATCTTCTAAGGGAATTTTGAATTTAATGACAACTGTCATATTTTTGATTAAAATTTTGGCTTTATTGCTAAATTCTCAATTCAAGAATTCTCAATGTATACCATCCACTCTTGGCTACTTATTCCAAATTAAATTTAGACTTTGTTCTAATACTACCACATTCCCTAAAAATGCTTCACCTTCATTGGTTTTAAGAATAGCTGTCAAGGTAGTATCTCTTCATGTCATGCCGTGAATACTAATAGAAAACAGGTATTTAAGTTTCTCTGCAAAGTTTACTTACTCCGATGTTTTTAGGTGATATAATTATATAACACTGGTACGTTGAGTCTGAATTCTTCCTTTTGTTTTGCATATTTATTTTGACATAGTCTCACTTTATTTCTACTTGTAGTACTCATCTCCCTCTATTGTTTTAGAAGATGCAGTTTGGTTTGCAATAGCCTTGTATACAAATGATCCTGTTTATGTACTTCCCTTTACACTTGCTGAGGTATATTTGTTTTCTCTGCATAAAACTCTCTTCCTACTGAAGTCAATAAACATTTTTCATTGACCTAAATGAGTCCAAGATTCCAACATTTAATTCTGATGTAATATATGATGTGACATCTGCTTCTGTAATAAATACAGGAAAGGAATTTAACCAGGATGAAGTTCTGTTTAATGTTTCCTGAAATGGGCATCTGTAAAGTAATTGTCCAAAAAGCTGAAAATTTTCAATCAAAAGAGCTGAACAGCATTCTCGAATCAACCAGAACTCTACTGAGTTTCAGGCAACTTAACACTGTTCGATTTTCTTCATAACGATGAGTATGAAATAAATGGGCCCAGAGATAAAGGACTGGACATTTTCAATACAGGTGTCACAGGAATATGAAATAAATCTGTTTAGGACTATTTCAGGCTAAGACAGCTATCAATGAGCACTGTGCTATGATTACATAATAAGTTCAATTCAAAGGCTTTTTTTTTTCTTTTAAATGACTCCTATTCATCAAGATTAGTCTCTTGAGCTCCAGTAAGATCCAGTAAAATGGTAAACTCACAAAATAAGACAACTATGCACAAAAATCTAACATAAAACAATTAAATAACCTGTGCTGCTGGCATAAGCAGAATTTTAAATCTTCTATAAACATAAAGAGATTGATATTGTCTCTCAGTAAAGTTACTTGACTAGTATCTCCCACAAATGGATAGAATAAGAATTCCCAATTTCTTTAGTAGTAGAGGTGCTCCAAGCTGGAGTGCCAAGTGGCTATTATATGGCCAGAACACGAAAGAGTCCTAGAGCTGATTTATAGGTAACTACATAAAATTAGATAGCTAATAAATACTTGTGTTTACTGTTTTTATTCATGTTCATACCATACTCCCACATACCTTGCAGTTTTTACTCCTTCTGCGTAACACAGGACTAGAAATCCTGGCTTTCTGTCCTGGCAACTGAGGAAATGAACTCTTTATAAAAATGTAGTGTCCAGATGGCTCTTGCAAGGTATGATCAGCAGCTGGTCCTGTGCCCAGTCTTGGAGTACTGCTAGTTCTGAGGTTCCAGTCAAAGTCATCATTTTCATCTTGCTTCCAATCACAAAAATCAAACTCAAAATTACAACACCCAATACATGTGCCTGAAAAGACATTTACACACATGGAGACTCTGTTTTCAAAAACTATTATGTAGAATGTACTGTACAACCCTCACTATAACCCCCCAAAAATGCTTCCATAGGGAAAAAAAAACACGCAGTTTTTAAAAACAACATTTAAAATGCTCTGGGATATAATAACGGGATAGGACTAAACTAGTTATGTATGAGGTAGGTGTCTTCACTCCCATTATAGTCAAAAGAGTTCTAGTTATAAAAGTATGGAATTTGCAAATTTATTTTGAAGCAAGCTGATTAGCTCTTCAGACTCTTACAGGTAGAGGCTGATGGGTGACTGGGAGCCTACCACAGGCATCTAAGACATTTGCAGAAAACTAGATTCTTTTTGGAGAAACAATTTAAGGTCAGGTGAGATACCTAGAGTGCTCAGGGAACAGAATCCCACTCAGGTGGGTGTGTTGAGGACTGAAGAGGCATAGCTCCTGTACAGAGGCATACAGGTAAACAATGTGAGTGTGTGAACTCTGAGCTGGAGGAAAGGAAAGGAAAGGAAAGGAAAGGAAAGGAAAGGAAAGGAAAGGAAAGGAAAGGAAAGGAAAGGAAAGGA
>JAVCKT010097736.1:0-11402 GCA_032273925.1 Rhynchotus rufescens
ACTTGTAATTTATATTCCTTCAAAAATTAATAGAATAAAATAAAAATAGAAAAAAAAACAAAATACGGTACGATAGTCGTATTTTTTATATATATATATATAAAGATATATATATATATAATATATGTTTCATCACATTATCACGTTATCATTGGTTGTCACATTGTCACTGAACATAGTATGCAATTTAAAACTTTACCCCAATATTGTTTGCATTTGTTTGTATTGTGTGTATTTCTTACCTTACCAATTTCACTTTTCACTTTCTTTTTCAACAATTAAATTTGAATTAATTCGGTCTTTAATTCTGTGACATGCATGGATGGGTTTGTAATTAATAGCCGCACAATCTGTGAGTGCTCATTAACATTATGACACCACTTGGGAGAAAAGTACTCTTAATCAAAATGAGTAATATCTAGAATTTTAGGTTGTCTAATTTGTTGGTTTCTTACACAAGCTCAGGAGAACTGTACGAGGCGCCTTATAAATGTGAAGTTGCTAGACGTGTGAGAAAGAAGGAAGAAAAGACAAGGCTTATAAATTATAAGCATAGAAACAATGTTCCCTTTCTGTCATAGAAAACAAGTTGTATAATGTTATTAACAGAGTTATCAAGCTTTTCATAAAACTACTTGAGTTTTTCCCTGGATACTATTTTTTGAGAAGTTCCATAACATTACCTTTTTTTTTTTCCCTTTTTTTTCTCCTAAGTTTCAAACTAAACATATCTGTATGTAACTGTTTTTCCTTAATTAGTGTTACTCACTTGCTTTGTGCTTGTATTGGCATGGCTTAAAATTACTTTTCCCTCTCTGGTATGTCTCTTTGTCAGATATCCACTTATGTCCAAATATAGTTATATAAGAATGAAAACATGAACTGCATACAGCTACTGCCAGAAGGCATTTAGGGAGCATTCCTCAGACAATATTTTTATAACAGTCTTTTCCCAAAAGTGTCATAATTTCTATTAAAAAATCATATTTTCCAAGATGTATCTGATAGTTACATTTCTTGGAAAAGAAAAGTCTGTATGGAAGTTTTCATTATTTCAACCACTTTGAGCATTTTTAAGTCTCTGAAGAGGTTTCTGACAAAAACATAAATGATGATATTTTTCAATTAAATAATTCTTTTTTTATGAAAGATTTTCTAGATATATTATTGATAAACAGAGCCTTTCTACAATTTGTATAATAATTATTTCCTCTGTATTTATGAATCATTTGTATTTCTTAAAAAAAACCCTTCTCTTCATTTTTTTTCCACTGAAAAGAGAAATTTAATATTTGTTTTTCATATGTTTCACTGTATTTAACAGATGCACATCACAACTATTTTTCATTTTATTAAATGAGAGACATGCAGAGATTAGTCAGCAACTTAGAGGCATATAAACCGACTGACTGAGTTTCTGAAAAAAAGCTTGGCCTGTGATAAATAATTCTCTTGAATGTGAGTGCTTGTTTTCTTCAAATACATAGTATATCTAAAGTTTAATACTTAATTATAAGAAAAATGTGTGTGTGGAAGGTTTTTTGTTGTTGTTGTTGTTGTTTGATTTTTATTTTTAATTAATAGAACTATTTGGATTTGTAATCAAGAATCAAGAATCAAGAACAAGGGATTTGGAAGCAAGAACTTCCTAAACCATCCTTGAATGATTTCACTGTCATGTATCATTACTATTTCTGGTTTATTTGTCAAGGTAATATAATGTGGTGGTTTATTTACTTATTTTTATCTTACACACCCCAAATGACTTGTATAAATGTTTCTTTTAACTATTGTATTATATACTATGACCTTAATCTCCCAATCTAACAATAAGGTGGAAATCTATTACATCAAGCTATAGAGGTAAGATTCTGTCTTTAACCTAAACTTCAAAATGCCTCAAAAATAACCATTCAATTCCATTTAGCTCCATTCATTTTCTTTGCTGTTCCTTGGTAAATACAGGTTTATATAGGGTATCTGCCTCAGTTAAGTGAAAATGGACCAAGGGCACCTTTGTAAAGAAATTGCACAGTCTTCTTATATACAGGTAAAAGTATGGAATGCAGTTAACCATGAACACAAATAGTTTAGATTAGAATCAAATAATGGACAGCTTGGTAGATGACTTCATTATAGTCTCTGAATTTCTTACTCAGACATCAGTGTTTTCTCGATCTTGAGCTCACAAAACAGTAGGAACAGAGATATGTAACTTGAGGAATAAGCATAAGTGTTCAGTTTTCATATAATTGGAATTTTGGGGCCTTGAATAGTAAACAAAATTAATAATGAATAAAATATTCCTTTACGTTCATTTTCAATATTTCGTTGTCCATATTTAAATTTATTTCATTTAAAATATAATTATTAAGGAAGTAATCATGACTTTTCCCTTCTACATGTACAAAACTAATCAAAGCTTGGCTTTGCAAACAGAAGAGAAACGGATAAAATCATGAACATTTCTTTTTCTTGTCAGTCTAGAATTCATTTTAAGAAACCTGAACTTAGTTTTCCATATGACAAAAAGCATGTATAGAGAATACTTGTGAGTATATTTTAGTTTTATAGCAAAGAAAAAAAATGAAGAAAGATCTGTTTATCACATAGAGAGGTCAGTAGTAGTCTGTGTCTTCCAGTAGTTATTTTCATACTGATATCCAATGTGATCTTTAGCAATAAAACGGACAGTCCATGAATTTACTCATAAAATTCTCTGGTAACTTTAATGTTATGTTTATTTATTACTTTTAGCCTGTGTAGAATTCTATGTGCTGATTATGTAATACATACAAAAAATTTTGACAGGTTAAAATAGGTGAAAAGTCCTTATTTTGTGATAAATATATTTTGAAATTTGTATATTTGCAAAATTAAAAATAGAACTTTAAAAATGATGAAAAATATCTCAAATAACATTCATCTGAGGTACAGGAGAAGCAGAATTAAGGTTATATTTTGTATAAATTGGTATTCAGCCTTGCCATACTCCCTTTCAGTGGTCTATATATTCATAATTGCAGCCATCCTGTTTGACCTCTCCAGTGATATACTTTTGGTTATGGTGGAACTTAATCACTATTCAAGGCTTTCACATGTGATATTCAGACACTTAGTTTGAATACCTTGCTGGAATCAGACAAGACAAGTTGCTGAAAAAGCACATTTTTAAGAGAGTGAAATAAGCACTGAATTAATGAACAATTTAGAATAGATCTCTCTCTTTTTTTCTAATCAGAAGTTCTAATCTGATCCTGAAGAAAAAAAAAAAAAAAGCGAGCAAAAGGCCAGATTAGCATTGTTTTAAAAACTTCTATTCAAAGTAGTAGGAACAATCAGAATTCTTTTTCTTCCAAATATTTCTCAGTCTGTTCTAAAAATCCATACAAAGGCAATTTCTTTTTGAATTAGGAGACTGAGGAATTAGTCATAGAACTATATTGTTCTTCAATTTTTTTAAAAAATGTATTAATTATTGATGTTGAAAAATATACGGAAAATGAATTAAATGTTTTGTAAATTTGATTTCCCTGTGCTTATTTGTAATCATTTGTCTCCTTTTTATTTCCTATCACACCCATAACTTATATCTCACTTATTCTTTGCTGAAATATTTTTCATCTCTTCCATTCTGCAGAAGTGCTTAAGGTAAAAATTGAACATGCCCTTTCTTTGTGTTTTTTTCTCTGCTTTTTATCATTTTTGTGATTAATATGTATATGATTCACCATTAATATGAAAAAGGATAGATGTTCAATGGCTAATCATTTTCAATAGTGAATTTTAAATTATCTCCTTTCTTTGAAACTGTTTCTCTTTAATAATCTCAACAAGTAGTTGCTTCAAGGGAACGTCATAGTTTTGTAAAAGTTATTCAAGACTCTCAGTTTCTTTTATTTATTTATTTATTTATTTATTTATTTATTTATTTATTTATTTATTTTAAATGTGCATTTTAAAGGTTCTTGAAACTGAGACATCTATGTCTCATTTTATTTTTGCCTGGCTTATCTGCAGGCAAATGACATAAGATTTGGACCTCACTGTATTCCAGCATTCATTGACATCTGAGTTCAGTCTCCCTTCTTTATAACTGCTATTGACTTCATGCAACTTTTAAGATTAGTTGATGATTGATGATTATCAAAACATAATGTCTTTAAAGGCAGCGAATATTTCATTTCTCTATAAAATCATCAAGGCTGTTCTGGGATAGCAAATGTCCATTTGTAAACAAAGTGATAATCCATTATCAAAATTAAAGAAAGTCACAGTACACAGTAATGAAGTCCAAAGTAATCTATCTCTATTATTGTTCACCAAGGACTTCTTTCCTGGCAGCAGTTGCAGTGCAAATGCAGCCAAAAACTCTTTGGATTTTAATTGATAATTGGCTTGTGAATCTGAAAGACAGTGAAATTCTAAAATCCGGTCATTTATTCTGTAAATTAGCAACTTGTGAAAGTTTTTTTTTTATTATTATTCTTTAATATTTGCTACAAATTAACATATACCAGAAAAATACATTAGCACAAAAAACGCTTATTTTTAAGCTATTATCAAAGTAGCCCTGACTAAGCTGCATTCAGATTCCTTCTGCATCTGAATCTGTCTGTGATTTGGTTTCTAACACCCCAGTTGAGGTGTTTTAGGGACTCAAAACTTCTTGTCCTCCTATCTTGTATGAGGATAGACATGATGGTAGAAAACTGAATGGGCAGAGGTTATGATTGTCAGCAGAGACTATTATAAATGAAGTCTAAAAAAGATTGTTTTTTCTAGGATTGAAGGGAGCTGTAATATTTTCAGCCATGGATTCATTCTTGCCACGTTTAAGACCTAAAGTTTTGACTTACACTATCTGCACCATAGTGACAAAAACAGTTTTGCTACCATTTCTTTCAGTGTATAAGATTTTATAATATATAATGTTAAACAAGAGGTACACTTTATTGCAACTTGCTAATATGCTAGAGAGCGGAGTAATAATTATCTAGGTACTAAAATAAAGAAAATGGGTGTATTTATTCACTGTTGTTAATACACATTTTTGTTCAGTTTAGACACTTTTTTTTTCTTATATTTACATTACATTGAAAGGCCTTAGTAGTTAGAATAGAGTTGCTCTTTGAATGTGTGAGTCACTAGTTTGAATGTTAGTGGAACTTGATGGTCGAAAGCGTGGGGCAAAACAGCACTGAAAAGTCAAATGAACAGAAACAGGTATTTGATTGATTGTCTTTTTTTTTCTGCTTTTGAATTAAGACTCTTAATGCTTTTGTATGCCACAGAGTAGGCTCTGTGTTTGTAGAATGTTACGCTAAACTTTGCCATTTTGTAAGCCTCTCTGTTAAATATGAATAAAAGTGTTCAGAGTAACTTATTCTTTACTAACATTAACATAGAACAGATATACTATTGTGGTCAACAACTGCAATCTCCCTTGGCCTACATATCTCTTCCTAACATAAGAAGGCATATGGCTTCATAAAAATAACAGAATTGTTTTTTTGGGAAAGATTTTCTTACAGAAATTTCAAACAGCATTTGGAATAACAGCTTAATGCTAATCAATGGGAATTAATTAATTGGAGGCCCCAGAGCTGTAAGTACCAGTAATATTTAAATATGAAGGGCATTAAATTAAATTACTACAAAAAGATATATTATTTGATTAGACAGAGTTGAAAAAAGCAGGCACAAAACAAACACAAAGCAAAATTGTATGACATCCTACAGATTGAAGAATAAACTGAGGAAAGGAACATAGAATAAAAATGATATTCTAGCTTTATAATGTTCAAGATATTGCATAAAGAATAATAAATTGCAATACATCATGGGATCTGGACAGGAAAGAAATTACAGATGACTAGTACAAAAGTAAAGATTTGAAAGCTAAAGTCTCAAAATGGGATACTAAGAACAAAGTGTAGGAAGAGGAAGAAGAACCAATTCCTTAAGCATATAAAAAGCAACAGATGACAAAGTGCCATGGTACAAGGATGTTAATAGACTAAAAATAAAATAAGATACTTAATGTCTTATTAGAGAATATGGAATGGAGAGTTCAAAAGGCAGAGTGAGGAAGTGAGAATTAAAAGTAACTTGGTGGCACCACCAAGGGCTTGGGGAAAGGAAATGGCTGAAGTAATATGGAGATAATATGGAGAAATCATTATCAAGTTTTTTTGTCCTGAATTCAAAACGTCCAAATGGGATACAAATGTTATGGCCATAGGGCTTGCTTTTCATGTTGAGCCACAAGGAAATCACACTGTTTTAAATCTAATAACTCCATTGAGTTTGTTAGCGTTAATCTGGTTTTACACTGGTGAAATGATCAAAATATGCAGCCAAACTCTATAACATAAACACCTGAAACATTTCAAATAACAACTTGAGAGAAAATAATCTGAGTAAGAACGACCTACAGACAATTGTGAATTTCCAGTCCCAAGATTTTTTGTTAGATGTGTTGTAAAATAGACTGAAAGATTTTATTTAGCCCAGAAAGAATCCATTGGACATTGAATACTGTTCATTTATAAACTATGAGTGAAAAGTCAGCTAATCAAACTGTAAATACAAATCTTGAAGGAATCAGAGATATATTTTTGCAAAAGAAGTTAAGCAAAACCTTCTTAACCTCTATCAGTAAATTAAAATTAATTAGATGAGTATCACTACAGACAGAAGTGTAGCATATATGTAGAGAGAAATAATACATAGAAATAATCTCGTATAATACCTGTAGGAATAATCTGGGAATTCTAAACAGTATAAAAATAAACATGTTGCTATAAATTAATATAAGGTTATTTAAAAATATTTATTTAAAAAAAAGAAAATATTTTATAGAGTACTATTAACAAAAGCAACAGTGTAAGAAAAATCATAAAGCTATTTCATTAACCTTGACATTGCCTTGACATTGCCTTAAGATGTTCAGGATAGAGGTAACCGGTTAATATGTACTCTTTAGGCAAAAGAAAAAGTCAAAAGACATGACAAAAGGGCACTGAGAAAATATTTCAAATGTTGAACTTCAGGCTAGTATCTCAGCCTAAAAAAATTAAAGATTTCCCTTTGTTCATAGCTCCTTAAATTCAGAAAGGATAGATGAAAAGAGAATGGAAAACCTAATTTTCCATATATGTCACCTGCACGACAGAAATAAAAGGATTAATTCTGAGCAAGGTGCAGTATGAAAATCTTTCTAATAGGAAATATACTGAAGCTTTTAATAATGGTATAAATTAATATTTATCCCAAAATATGTACTTGATCACTGCTGTTGTTCCAATGGTATATATGTTTTGAAAAATTTCTATGATATGTGATCTTGTATGTAGAAGTATTTTTGTGTTTTATATGCATAATTTTGCCACACTTCTCACCAAAACAGTTTCAATATAATACAGTCACAAAATCAGAGGGGATAACGTTTTGTAGCATTACTTGCAGAGCAAAAAACTATCCTGACTTTCTTGTATGCTCGCTAAGTATTTTAGGCAAGTTACATGGCTGACTTAGGCAAATCAGATCTGTCCAGCCCACTCTCTCTAAGATATATTTTCTAAAATACAGATCATCCTGAAAAATCTTTTCTGTGTCTATAAATTTAATGCTGATTTAGTCTTCTTGAATAGGTGAGACCCAGACTGTACTCAGTACTGTTAATGTGGACCGATGTTTTGCTGAAAGCAGCCCATCTCCTGTTTTTCATATAATTTTGGTAATCAGACAGATAAAACCAACTGACTTAGAAGTATCATTGGTTCACCTGAAAAGAAATGGGGCATATTTGACCACTTAAAAAAAGGTGAGAGAGGAAAAAAAATAGAAAAGATAGTAAAATAAACCAATGAGCAATATAAAAAAAAAAAAAAAAAAATCTTGACTTAAATGGCTTGAGATTCTTGAGACTTCTCACCTCCTTCACGCTCTTTGGGACATCAGACACACATCTGATCTTGAATTTCAGAGCAGCAAAAAGCCAGGAGACAGAAGAGCAAATCATCTGAAAAAAAAAAGGCAAAAGACAAAACATTTCAGCAGAGGCTTCAGAAAAAATTACGTATATGAAGGTATGGATTCACATACATATGAAGGACATGGAAATACAAGGGAAGATAAGACCAAAGGTTGATCAAATATAGTATAGTGTTTCTAGAAACAGATTATGAGGATTATGAGAAAATCTATAAATTAATGTTACAATGTTTATCTAAATTATGACTTGATTCAACTCAAAAAAAACCTAGACACAGAATCGTCAGTCTTTTTATCAGTGAATTTTCTCAGTTTTAATACATCATTAGCTCTTGCTCACTGTTCACTTAAAAGATTTTAAACTGAGGCATTTACAATAAGGATTCTGAATTGTCTATCAAGAAAAAAATAAATTCAATATAAACATTATAAAGGAGACATTCATAAAAGTAATTTCATATTCAGAATAAGGACACAGAAATAAAAGTTTTATTGTTGGCATATTATGACTCTAAATATTAAGAAATATCACTCTATTGAGAGCAAAATAAACCTTGAAACTGCTTCTTCAGTAATTTGTCACTGGTATTTCAACTGCTAAATAATTTTAATCACAGACATTCAAGGATTTCTTTAGATCAAAATAAATGAATAAATAAATAAATGGATACAGGATCATCGTTTTGTTGGCAATATATCAAAAATATAGTAATATTGAAACAATAACTTAAATAATAAATCAATAGAAATTTGAAGTGGAAATGGACCATTTGCATAAAGATAGCTATTTTTACCATGCTAATAATATTCAGAGCTTTATTTACATAGACAGAAAGATCTGGGGCCAAATTCAAGTCTCCAACACTTTAATTTTGCTTTGGTGAAACTTAGAAAGGAGTTTGGTAGAAAAAGAATTGTAAAGCAAATTGTACGCTCAAAAGATTTTTTATGGACAAATAGGAAACACTGCACATATAAAGCTGAGAGTTTATTGCTGGTATATGCTGGTATAATGCTGGCTTAACAGTCTAATAAAAGAATCATTATTAGTCCAAATTTTATTATTATAGATGGAAAAAACAATCTGTCTGTAAAAAAAATAATCTTGCTACCCTTGAAATTGTTTCTGTCTAGCTGCAGAACAACTTTCCTTTAACTAACCACTAGTGAACATCTTATGGCTATGGTGTTTCTAGTGTGGAGCCTGTGGCTCATCTCTGTACCTGCACTTTTCTAAGCTGCCACATGTGTTTGTATTTCTCAAGGCCTCTGTCTATCATACTAGGTGTGTGTTTCTTTTTACAACATCAAATGTTAGTAATTAAACCTTGACAGTGTAGTACAAAGGTAAAGAAAGATAAAATAATTAACCGTAGCCACCTGGCTATGTAGAAAACCTGCTGTCATAGTTAAACAACTGTATTGTTAAACAACAACAACAACAACAAGAAAAAAACAAACTTGCAGGTAAGTGATGAAATAAGTAATGAAAGGTTCAGATAAAACAAGCTTGACCAACTCAAACTCAGTACAAAGTCTGTCCCATTGCTGGCAATGACAATCTGGTGGTGATGACACCACACTGTCAGAATTTTCTGTTTACTGAATGAGCCGTATAATAGTCATTCAATAACGTGCTTAGAAAGGATACGTGAGATTCCTGTAAGTATTTTATCAATAAAAATAACCAAGGTGGTCTGGTGACCTCTTACAGTTTTCTTTCAGTGAATGCCAACAGTTAGACTAACAGTATTATATGAATCTTTTTAGCAAGTGGGGTTTCTTTACCACTCTTTTGGAGAAATTTAGCCCCATTCATATGACATTTCAAAATGAACCACTGCTTCCAACACTCAAAAATGTACTTATGAATCAATGAAAAGCGGCAATGACTGATTTTGAGTACTATAATCTAAAGACAGATTTTAGTAACATTAGCTATAGGAATAAGCAGGGCTGCTTGTAGTCTAAGCAATTACTCTTCGGGAGCAATTACTCTTTGAAAGCATAAAAAGCCAACCGTGAATTAATACTTATAAATCTCAAAAAAGCTGTCCAGTCAACCGTATTTCACATGATGCAAGGCCTATTTCTTGCAAAAGATAAGGATATTCTACAAGGACAGGAATCAGATAGCTAACCCTAAGGTAGGAAAGGAGACTACAACTAAATAGCAGTAGGCTTTGAAGGTCTGTTTTAGAAAGGGCAGTCTTCATTCTATTGCCTGTTATTAAATCCTTTAAATGAATTACAAAGATCTTTTCAAAGAATTGACAGATTGAATTTTTCTTCCTTACATACTTTAATTTCTGAAAATCTTCTGAAAACATAATACATGTAGGTATTTTTTTAATGGACAATAGTAAAAATATTAATTTTAAGCTTGAAAAAAATCGTACATATGTATAATTAATGTATAATTAGTGATAATATATTTTGCTTCTATCAGCTTACTTCTGTGATTTTTCTCAACATTGTCATAGCAGGAGGCTTCACATTAAGTTCTAGAATTTTATCTCACAATATTATTTTAACATGTATTGAGTATAGCAAATTAAGGCTTACATATTAATTGACCAGAAAGAGATCATTTAGAACAAAATATAGATCAGAATAAAAGTATTTTACAAAGGAGACCTTATGTACAAGTACAGTGTAAAAACATCTTCAGTAATATTTCTCTCATCTCATTTAACCTCACTTAGACCTCAATACTGTTCACTTTAAGCATTTAAATTACATGCCTGAAATCTGTCCAAAATTGTGATATATAAACAATAAAGTGAAGACAGTCACATTTTTGGGAGGGTCACTTTTTCTCCATGGAAACTTATTCTTACCAGTTTCAAAAGATATAATCCTGGCACCAACTCTATAAAATGGGGTCATATTTTTTGAGAACTCAGGATACTAGTTAATGATTTTTTTTTCTAAATCTTTGAGGTTTAATTCCAATTTTCCAATTCCTTAAAAATATTGCCAAAAACATCTGACTCAGAATATATTATGTAGACCATATCACCAGTGTGTAAAAACTAGAAAATTCATCAGTAGTTTTTCCTTTTTTTTTTTTTAATTTTATTCCAAAATTAAAAGAAAAAATAAATTAAGAGGAGAATTAGTAGTGGCAGTTCAAAGTAATTGTTAAGTTATTCAAAGTGTGCTGGACAATTATTTTACAAAAAAAAACCCACAAACCATTCAACATTTTCCAGTAGTGTAGTTAATAGCTTCTGTTATCTGATGCTGATGTACTCCCTCCCAATGATTTGCCATGTTAGTTGAGATCATACTGCCAAAATAAATGTTTATCTACTTTCTTCTGGGAATGGAAATCTGAAAAATGCATATTTTAAAACTAAATGTAAAAACATAATATATATATATATATGTATTTTTTCTAT
>JAVCKT010097738.1:0-11398 GCA_032273925.1 Rhynchotus rufescens
CCCACCTAGATGCCACCCTGTGCCCCATGCTCTAAGTGTCCCTGCTGGACTAGATGATCTCTAGAGGTCCTTTCCAACCTCAACCATTCTGTGATTCTGTCCCTAAGGAGTAACAATCCCCCAGCACTCACTGCTGCCCTTCACAGCTGCAGTCCCAGCTAATGAATGGAGGTTTCCATCCCTTGCTCTGAGGGATCTGGTTTCTCTGCTGTTGTCACAGTCCTGAAGCTATTTTCTTTTGGTAAATCAAGGCTCACCCTGCCCCATGCATTTTCCATTGAGTTCCTACCGACTTTCTATATGTGATGTGCAACGTGATGCTGGTAGATCAATGGTACCCAGCACACAATCTCAAAGTACCTAAAGAAGTTACCCTCTGCCTTCCTCAAACCAGAGGTGGATGAGACACTTGAGTAACGAGTCTCTCTCTGGGTTCTTCTTCATAAGTCTTCAAAAGTAGTACCCAACTGGACACGGCTGGGACTTCTCCAGGACTGGCTGGAGCAGAACTGGGATGATCAACATTAAAAGAGCTGGAGGGCGCTTTCCCTCGCCGAAGTCCCGTTGCTGTTGAACTGATGAAGCCTGAGAACATCTGGTCCTAGAGCAGGGGATGTGTGTCCAAAGTGTGCGGCTTAGTGAGGGACCATGTCTAGACTTGGTTGGAGAAGGGGTGAGGCCGGATGAAGAGATTAGTGGGACACTCAGCAGGGTCACATACCAGAGGAAAGAGGAGAGGGAGGAACTTGAAGAGTTACCCTGGGCCATCGGATTTCCTCAAATCAGGCCAAAGCCCATTCCTGATGAATATATGCCTGGTCTGCTCTTAAAACCCCACCAGAGCCCATCCCATCCTGCACTGCTGAATCCCAGCTGTTGCTCTAGAAGAGGTTTTCCTAATTTCAGCCTCTTACGATGCACTCGAAACCCACAGTTTCTTGTCCTAACACGTGGATTCCTTCTCTTTGATTTCTTGCTACTGGAAAACGAGCTTCTTGTCTCCCCTCCAGCTTAGCCTTGCTAAGTTAAGCAAAGCAAACGCCATCAATCTTCCCCAACCATATTGTGCCGATTTCTGCCTTGGCTTTTTGCCCTCCCCAGGATACCACTAGGCTGAGCAGCACCGTTCCTGGAGCAGGCTTCCCAAAGGAAAGGCTGAGAGAGAATCCAAGCCCCTTGCCCAGCATCTCCTGGCCAGAGGCCATCGCTTTCCTTGGCAAAGTGCGTGGCACCGATTTCCTAGCCAGCTGGAGGATGCTCGCCTCACTGCGGGTCCAAATCTTTGCAAACTGAGGGGGAAAAATAAAAGAATGCATCTGCAGAATTTGCTGAAGATTCAGTTAATCTGGTTCATCCTTGTCTGACTGAGTGGGGAAGGAGCCAAGGCATTTAGAGAGCTACTTTACAGCTAAGCACAATGCTCATCCTTCTGGAAAAGAAGAAAGCTAAAGCTTTTAAACACCTAGAATGCCTTTGGACTATTTATGCTATTTTTTTCTCCCTGTAGAGCTCCCGGTCACCTTTCTGCAGCAATCAAAGCCCAGGTGATTTCTCCTGCTGCTGCTTTCAAAAAGCAGGCTTTTCAGCACAAGGGCTATGAACAGTCCCATGTGGATTCAGTGACTATTTGCAGAGCACCACAAAAAAAAAAAAGCACATCAAAACCCACTGAATATTTCCATTAGCATCCGCTTGAGCTGCCTCCAGTGGCCTGAGATCTGTTCCCACAAATTGCTCACCAGAGAAATCACAGGTTGTAGATAAAAGAGAATCCCTGCACCTGGTGGTAGGGTAGGAGAGCACAGGACAAGGAGATGGGAACCCAGGCACAACTCTGGAAATGAGCAAGGCGAAAATATATACATACATAAGTATGTGTATCTATAGAGATATTTACATATTTATATATGTGGTAGAAAGACTCGATGTAGCAAGACCTGATAATTTTCCCCAGAGATCTGCAAGGATCAGTCAAGGAATTTGAGCACCACCATCAACCTACCCCTAAACTTGGGGTTTTCTAGAGGACCTTGAAAGGGAAAAGGGAGAAATCGGGGAGATACTGACTCACCATTTTAGCCTCTGTGCATCACCAGGAAGATGCTGAAGCAGCTTTTAATCAGCATTAAAAGGCTTGGAGAACCATATCTTGGATTGTCGCAGACAGATCACATCAAGTCTATTTAATTTCTAACTTTGGCTGGCCCAACAAATATGGAGAATTTGGGCTATGACTTGACTTCGGTAAGGATTATGACATTACCACTTCATTTTCTCATAACCTAATTATCAGTCGTAAGAAACATCATGTGAAAAGAATGAAAAGGAGGGGAAACACCATGCTTGACTGGAAAAAAAAACCCACTTTGAGCAGTTATGGATAGTTTATTACCTATCCAAAAGAATTTGCCTTGTAGAATCTCACAAGGGTCTGTCCCATCTCTGGCATGATTCAGTATTTTAAATAATGACTTGGATGATGAGACCAAAAAAAAGACATTTTATAAAATATGTTCCTGAGGTCACAAGTTCCACAGATGTCAGGATTAGGTACCTCCCATGCCATGTTTCTGTAAGAAGGAAGAACAGTTAGAATCCAGGATAAAAGAAGAAGAGGTGAGGTGCACGAAGATGAGCAAACCTGGCAGGCAACATGTTCAACACAGGCACAGGAAATGCATTTCCAAGGAAAAACTAACTCCTTTACCTGTGCATCTTGCTGGCAGGTGGAAGCTCTGAAGTCAAGAGCCCATTTGGATGATAAGAGGTACTGAGATTTGCACGAGTCTTAGTAATACCTAGAATAGCAAAAGGGAACCTCGTACCTCAAAGGAGGCTCTGTTGGATGCTAAGCAGAAAAAGCTGGATTTTGGGGATTTCTACCGTCTTCCCTTGCAGCATGTGGAGCTCCTGCCTCACACATGGTTGATCTGCTGTTGTTAGATGTGCAAGATTTCAGACCCTGTGATTGCAAGGGTGGGCTTTACCTGCAAAGCAGCAATTGCACCATCAGAGCAGCACTGAGAAAATCACCCTGTTCTCCACTTCCCCAGTGATTCCCCCTATACTTTTCTTTATTTTCTGCTCTAAAGCACTACATGGCACTTGAATGTCCTTTTCCTTGGGTCAGCTTTTCCTTACAGAGTTCTGGTACCAAAGAACAGAGAACCTGACATTTATAAACCTCTCTTTACTCAGCTGGACCTCAAAATACATTTGGGGGAAAAGAAGAAGAATTAATGTTGTGCATCTAAGAGGGGCCACATCATCCATGGAACGCAGCCCCCTTGGGGTGACCTCCCCAGTCCTTTGGTAGAGAGCACGACAGGACATCAGGGATCTCACAGCCACCTGAATGCACAAGGACGTGGGAAAAAGCAAAATATGCTGGGACTTGGCCAAGGTGCTGGGTCTTCATTACAAGTGCTTTAGAGCTCCTATCATCCCTTTAAATTAAACTGACATTCAACAAAATTCGCATGCTGCGCTATCTGGAGAAGGAAAGATCCCTCGCACCTTGGGACATAAAACTATGTCCCCACAATGATGAATTGAATGCTTTCTCCTACTAATTTCTGAGCACCTTCCCCTTTCTCTTTTCCAGATGTTCTTTTTTGAAGGTCCAAGACAAACAGAGCAGAATAAATCAGGAAGATTTTTTCCTATTTGGAGACAGGTTGAGTAATGATTGCTCATGAAATATGAAATTCATCTTTGGCGCTTAATGTACTTATAATGAAGTTGTGGAACAGCTTGTTGTTGAAAGACTTGAAATTACTGGGGCGAGGGGACAATGTTCTTTATCCTCCAAATCTGATAAGAGCTGACGCTGCGTCATTGAGAATATTCCCTGTTTTATCCTAGTCTGTTGCTCTCGTGGCACTGAAGGACAGAAGTGTTCTCAGACAGAGCTGATAAAGGCTGTCACAACGTTTTAATCCCCTCTCGCCTAACTTTTCTAGTTAAAATGTCATTTTCTAAGGAGACCAGAACCTGACATACTTCCAAGTTCTGCACAGTTACAACTTCCCAAGTCAAGAGAAAAGAGCATCTGACTCTTCATTGAAACCATTCTGCTCTTATTTGCTGTTATATGTGCTAATAAAAAAGGCTTCCCTTTCCCCCTGCCCCATCCCCTACTTCTCATGGTGCAATAACAAAATTATGCATTGAGCAGTGGACATATCCAAACTGCTTTTGAATATTTGGTGGGAGTTTGTGTACCTCTCTAGTGATGGGGTAAAAACAGTGGGGTTGGGGTTACCTACTCAGGGACAGAATTTATTCATTCTTGGCCTGATGGATACCTTGTTCCAAGCACATCTGGAATGCCCACAAATACGGACAGGTAGATTTTGCATCGGGCAACTCTGGAGGAAAATGGATATTTGGAAGCGGTGGTGACCTGCGAGCACAGAGGCTGCCGTGGTGGAGGAGTGGATGCAAGGATGTGATAGGAAAGACCTCCACAGCACAGATATAGTACCTACACATTCAGGGCTGGAGGTGATAGACATATAGAGACAAGGATAACCATGGCAGAACCTATGGAGAACCCTCACAGAGCTGGAGGAGAGATAAGTGCTGGGGAGGAAGGGTCTTGAAAGCCAAGGGTAATACTTCTTATCATCTGTTGTGTCTTGCTGCTTGTAGGGAGATTTCAAGCATACAGGTCATAGAGAAAGACCTGCTGCCTCCATCCCAAGTGATTCATCCTAGGTCTGGTTCATCCTAGGCTTCAGCCTAAGTGTCATCTGCAGACGCGATCCCAGGTTGGGTGGCAGGAGACACCAGCTGGCTTTGCTGTCTTGCTAACATGTGTTATATGTGTTCCTGCTAACATGAAGATGACAAGATGGTAGCATGGCCCACAAGGTGCTGTCATCCTACTGTCCCTCAGGGAGATGGGCTGTTGCTATAACAAACCCTAAAATGAGGGGATGCTGTAACGTAGTAACCTTGCTTAAGTTTCATGAAGGCTGGGGAAAAAATGCAAAATTTTAATGCCCTATACAAAAAAAAAAGTTTTTTTATCCTCAAGAGTACAAAAGACAAGTCTTAAAACCATTTTTTCATCGCCAATCAAAAGGAATTCAGGAGACACAGGGAGATCAGGTTGCCCAGAGAGGCTGTGGAGTCTCCTTCCCTGGAGATACTCAAAAATAGTCTGGAAACAACTGAAGGGATGGGATTCAGCCTTCACATTAATTCCCCTACATGCAGATGTACGTTTGCCTCCACGTGAATTGCTGCAGCCTCTTTAGAGCCTAGAGGGACTGACGCAGGTCCAGTTCAGAGATGGGACCGTAGAGGGCTAAAATGATTATGTTCCCCCCTACCCCATCCAAACAGAGCATCCCACAGCTTGGATTGTTGGTGAGTAAGGAGGGAGAAAGGATGGATCAACAGCAAATGCAAAGAGATGAAGTGTCAGGTGGTGTGGGAAGGGATCTAAGACAAGTCAGAGAGCAGCAGGGAGGTGCAGGATCCCCCTTGACTCCATCTGATGGGCTCCATCCCATCACCGCTCCAACACAGGAGCAGTGTTGATGAGTTTGGGCATTTTAAAGAGGTCCACATCCTCCATCAGCCCTTGGCTCCCTTTTCCTGAGGAGGGACTTTGGTCCCCATCAGGTGACAGCGGCCAGCCCGCTACTGGCAGGTTTTGCTCAGCCCACGCAGGCAACTTCATCTACAAGCTTTGGAGTGAAAAACTTGGCTCCTCAACTTCCCTATCCGCTCCACAAACTCCGATTTTTATTAGTTACAGGAATGACAAGTCATTGCCAGTGCACCTATGTTGTTCAAGCTGCTCCCTGATGATCCCAGTCACCGTGGAGAGCAGCTCGACCCCTTGGTTTTCACTGGAGCGTTCTCCAGCACAGACCGGAGCCGTCACTGGGGAGTGAAATGAAGGCTCTGTGCACGCGGCTCGGCTGTCATACCAGAGATGGAGATAAATACTTCTTGCACAATCTAATGCAGCTGGGTAAATCAGACCAAGGAGAAACGGGAACCTTCAGGGAAGTCCCAGGCATAAAGTACAGGAGCTCGGATTTGCAATACACAGTGTACCAAGGACCTCTGCTTATGGAGGCCGTGGAGATGGATGAGAAGAAGGTGCAAAGGGGTCAGGGGACAAAAGGAGCAAGCAGATATTAGGACAGAAATTCAGTGGAGCATGTGTGTAGACACACAAGACGGTTTATGTACATCCATGTGCCATAGACATCCTCCTCCCCAAAACCCACAGTTCTTATTCTTCATACCAGCTCTAACTTTGGACAACAACACAATGTGAGGCTGAGAGGACAGTTAAGAAGAGGTGAAATGATTCTGTGACTTCCCAAATCTCCTCAACCCCACTGAACTTTCATTCACACGCATTTGCAGCAAGGAGCAGTGCTGACGAGTGCATGAGCTCTGCGCACCCCTGAGCAAGCTGGTTGCATTATTGCCCCTGAATCCACAATTCAGCCAATGAAGAGCACGTTCAGAGAGCCCAGGAGCCTTCAGATGTGGGATGCAACACGCCGAGTGTCCAAGAGACACCGGGAAATCCAAGGAGCATCCACCACTCCTGGTGAACTTCACTGACCAAAAGCTGAAGTCCTTGATTAGAAACTGTAGAAACCAAACTCACAGAGGATAAAGATATATATGAACCCTCTGAGCTGTGTGAGCCTTCAAATAAAGACTCAGAGTTTGATCTTGAGGATTTCCCAAGAGTTCAAAGGTCTCTGTGAATAGAGGAAAGACTTGAATGCTCTGCACTTGGATTGCAGATTTCTGTGAACAGCTTTGGCTTGTCATGACTTGTATAGCCCAAACACACCTGCATTTAATGTTGGCATGGCCAAAGCCAGAACCTTTCAAAGCCAGGGCAAAAATATCTTTTTATTTGCTGCTAGATTAAGTAGGCAGCAATGCCATTTGATTAGCTGAGACTTTAACTAAAATGTTAGGTAGATGACAGAAGAAGCAATTTAAGTGAAATCAAGGTCTAAAGAAGATTTATTCATTTGTAATGTATAAGCAAGGACTAAGCAAGAATTTAATGTTGCATATTTGATTAAAAGTTAATGAAAAAAATCCATGAGAGGGGTTAGTTGCATGGCCAGGAACGATGAGGAGCTCCCACTTCTCTGCTAATCACTCTGGTGTCCCTTCACCCCCAAGACCATCTTTAGCTGGTACCTTTGGGGCTATTCCATAGCACGGACCAGTAGGAAAAGTCTTCTATAGATATGCAAGATCTGTGGGTCTTACCACCCTCCAGCAGACCTCGGTTCACCTCTCGTCACCCACACCATGAAACACAGGCTGTTGCTTGCTCTTTTCAATTGCTTCAGCCTTCAAGGGTGAGGTTATTCAAATACCAGCGAAAAGAAATATTCAAACAATAAAAATCCCCCTGCTCGCAACTTCATTGCTCCTTTCTTATATCACCCTTGCTCCAGAGAAGAATAAGAACAAGTAATTTCCCATGCCTATAAATCACACAAGTGAAAATAACCCTTTTCAACCTCTCTAGGCTAGTGCATATACAACATTTACACAGGAGGAAAGGAAATCCCGGTGGAAAAAGCTTAAGGTTTCCTCTATAATCCCCATGGGGGGATAGCAGAGGATGGTTCACACACATTGTCCTGAGGAACGATGAAGTGCTTGGGAGCTCTCTTCTCCTCAAGGAGAAGGTGAGTGAGGTGCTTCCAATCTCACTGGACATTCATCAATAGATCCATACGTCCTCTATGCTATATTTGGCCCAGCTTTAAGTGATCCAAAGTATGAAACATCCTTAAATTCCCCGAGAAAGCAATCAGCAGGTGGCTTGCAGAAGAAAGACTCAGCAGAAAAGGAGTGGAGATGATAATATTAGTGTCTTCCAGGTTGTTTTACAGATAACCAGGAGTAATTAGCTTCTCAGGGAAGTGGTGGACTTCCCTTCCCTTGGACTAGATGATCTCTAGAGGTCCCTTCCAACCTTAAAGATTCTGTGATTCTGTGATTCTGTGATTCTGTGGTGATAACAGCTCTGCAGGCATGCCATCACGGTTCTTATCTATAAATAGGTCAGGAGTAAAAGAAGATGGATTTTGAGGGCTGGAGGAATAGAGGGGCATGGGACAGGGCTAGAAGTCTGTCCCAGGCTTCATCACTGTCTCCTTTTCAGTAATTCACTTCCCCCCAGATCCTGCTATATAAAAATGGGGATAGCGATGATCCTAGACTCAATGATCTCCAAATGTCCCTTCCAGCCTCCTTGGCCCTGCAGGTGCTAGACCATCCAGGCTTTTTGAAAACTCAGTGTTCCTCATCCAAATATATCATCCATCCCTAGCCCACCTGGCTGATAATCCCGCACGACTTTTTGTCCGCTGTGTATTGTCTGTGTGGAAGCAGGGATCTGCCAGGCTTTCCTCAGCTCTGCCTATCTCCTTGCAAGTGAGGAGGTCTGCAGGAGCTTTTGAGTGCAGATATACCTTGTGGCAACCTAATGGGGATGATCAAGCATAACTAGGAAGACCCTCTTGCTCTTGCCTATTTTACTGATCTCTTCTAATGCTCCAGTTGCAACGATGGGCATCCCAAATTCCACTAGTGGGAAAGAAGACCAGGAAATCCGGCTTATCAGGGGTGTGAAAATACTAATTCTGTAGGAATTGACGTTCCCAGACTCATTTCCTAGGAAGATGGCTCTGATGCAGACACATAATGGCTGAGGTTGGAAGGGACCTTTGGAGATCATTGAGCCTAGACTTCCCGTTGATGCCTTGCTGCAGTGGGTGCAAGCAGCCAGGACTGCTGAAATCCATCTGCAGCCTTTGCCAGGAGCAGCCTGCAGCCAAAGACCTGTGATCCTGCCATGAGATGGTTTCCTCGCCTCTCTTGACATTTCTTCATGACTATTTTATTCTTTCCAGTGTAGAAGCACAAAGTTCAAATAAAAATTTCAGCATGCCAAGCCCAATCCCCAAGAAAGGGCAGATTTATGCTGAATTGTATAAATGTGTGCATGCTTCTCATGAAAAGAGCAATAGCTTTTTCCATCATACAACACTGCAGTCCTTGCATTTTCCCCCTTCCCCAAATTATCCAGCCCTGATTCTTTTGTGTCATGAATTGCATTCCAAGAGAGCAGAGAATTTTACGTGCTTTTTGCTTCTGGAGCAGGAGTTATGGTGAGACATGTGTCCTCTAAAATTAACAGGAGATATTCTGCTTGATTTTCATACCCCTGTCCAGACACTTTCCTCTTACTCACCTATCCCAGGACGCCTGGAGCACCTTTAGGTGCTTTGCTCTACAGCTCCAATCCATAATGTCTCTCACTATGTGAGGTGTCTTGGGGTACCCAAAGCACCTGTAGTGCTTGAGCAGCTGGAATACAAGACCTCAGAGAAGCCTCTCTTCTTCAAGACAGGCAACTGTAGACCAGGCAGGATGTCCAAGATGTGCATCTCAAATACCTCATTAGGTAACTGAATCAATTAGTGTCATTTAAATGAGAGACCCTGAGGGATAAAAGCATATGCTTGGTAGCTACAGTCCTAAAGCAGGTTCAGAAACTAGCATTTACCATCTTCCTGAAGCTCCATTCCATTGCAACACACTTGGATGCTCAGGAAGGGTTTTTCTGCATTAAATTGCACAGTGTGCATTTGATCTCTAGTAAACCTCTGTGCAAATGCATTTACCCACTGCTAAAGGTTAGGTCTGATAGTAAATAAAAGGAGGTTGGTGGCACAATTTGACTTGTGCCTGCTTGGTTGGACTCTTCCCTCATTGACTGGCTGCATCCAAACCACTTTACTGGCTAAGATCTCTGGCCAATACTCTCCCCTAAACCATCTTCAGGGACAGTGTGGAAACAACACCAAAAAAGTCAATAATCAGCCAACAAAGGTGCTATCTAGAAGATAATGGGTAAACCCTGAGACTCCTACTAAAGTAGACCAACAACTATGCTATCTAGAAGGTAATGGGTAAACCCTGAGACTCCTACTAAAGTAGACCAACGACTATGCTATCTAGAAGGTGATGGGTAAATCCTGAAACTCTTGCTAAAGTAGAGAGAGCTTTAGTAGGACTAAGCACAGCATAAAAACCTCTTTGCTGCCACTGAACTCCTTGGGCCCATCTAGAGTCAAGGAAAGGGAATAGAGATTCCTCGATGGAATTAGCATCACTTTAAAGCAGTATCCTATGATGATGAGTCACATCCTAGACAGATAGATAGTAGAGAAGTTGACCTGCTGCTCCAAAGGGATTTCCCAGCATGTAGGACATGGGTATGACCTTCTCTCCCACTAGGCCATGCTCCCACATCCATCCCTATCCAAGAATTCAGAAAAAAAGGAGGATTTCTTGGTGTATTTATTTGCGTCTTGTTGTGGCCTGGAGAGGAGGAAGAGGAGGGTAGAGTGCACATACAGACAACAGGGAATATTAAAGACTGTCAAGACAGTTTTGGCTTGGCTGCATGAGCTGTTTTCCAACCTTAATTTAATCAGCTTCCTCTCTTTAAGGCATCTATAATCATCATTTTTTTTTATGTAATATAATGAGGATATGAAAACTCCCAAGAAATCCATCCTCCTTTCTGCTTAATATCCTCATTTACCGTGGGGAGGGCAGGGAAAAATTCCCTGCAAGCTGCTAGCTGTCTGGTATCTGTCAGCTTGCGAAAGCCCTGGCACAAAACTATAGCTGATGGGTCCCCAGAGAGGACAACTGGGATTGCTGCACATGTGGATGCTGCTCCTTGAGGTGCTTTCTGCCTGCTGTCCCATTCTCTGTGCTTAAATCCCTCCAGATTTCTTCAGGCGCTGAAAGAATAAGTAAATTCAAAAATCCAGAAGCACAGGGTGAATCATGATGTGCCTGACACAATTCAGAGCTTCTTAATTGATGCTTCTGATTAAAGAGAGCTCCTGGTTTTGTACATGAGAGGTAGTGGCTCCAGAAACCCAGAAAAGGAAGCAAAGCAGGTAGGAAGATGATGGAAACAAAAAAAAAAAAAAAAAAAAAAAAAAAATTATAAGATTAGAAGGAGAAAGACACAAAAGAGAAATCTTATCCAAGATTTCTTGGCTATCAAGAAATAAGGAGGTGGCAGAAGAGGAATGAGTGGCATTCACTGGGTCTCCATCTGTGTCTATTACTACCCTTTTGGGGCAGAAATACAGGGATTTTTGCTCTCCTGCAGTGAAACATGGCAGGAGAGTGCTTAAAACCCTCATGCACCAAAGATGAAATCAGCACATCAAGATGAAGTAATATCAGTTTGGGAATTGCTTTTCTGTTGGAAGATAAACCCAGGGGGAAACTTTCCATCAGAATTGACGTCCTTTTGTCGTCAGGAAAAAAAAAAAAATAGCTCCTGGTTAAAACC
>JAVCKT010097739.1:0-11396 GCA_032273925.1 Rhynchotus rufescens
CAATATTTTCAGAATGCCTTTATACAAAAGCAGAAAGAATATATTTCAGCTAATAGGAAAAAATAGATATAATTTCATGCTGTTTTCTTACCTATACTACAGCTAGATGTACTTTCTGTACTTTGCATCTATCATATGAGGAAAGACTGAGTGAGTAGGGCCTTTTTTCCCTGGAGAAGAGAAGGTTGAGAGGTGATCTTATCCGCATGTACAAATACCTGAGGAGAGAATGTAGGAAGGAAGAGGCCAAACTCCTCTCACTGGTGCCAAGGGGCAGTGGGTACAAGCTGAAACACAGGAAGTTCCATCTGCACCTGAGGGAGAACTTCTTCACTGTGAGGCTGACAGAGCCCTGGCACAGGCTGCCCAGTGAGGCTGTGGAGTCTCCTTCTTTGGAGGTCTTCCAAACCCGCCTGGATACCGCCCTGTGCCCCGTGCTCTGGGTGTCCCTGCTGGGGCAGGGGATTTGGATTAGATGATCCCTAGAGGTCCCTTCCAACCTTAGTGATTCCGTGATACTTCATTAGCATGGTAGTCGTGAAAGCAGAAAGAAAAAAATTCCGCTGTATTAATATTAAATGGCTTGCTATAATTGTTTTAAGAGAAGTAACTATCAATATTCTTATACAACATCAATATTCTTATATTGATAATACTATCAATATTCTTATACAATTCAGTCCTTATCCATTCTTACACATTCTTATACAGTTCAGTCCTTGATTTGAATTGTAATAGAATATTAGCCTGATAGAGATACTTAGAGAAAATAAATTATTTTTCTGTTATCTACTCAGAACCAGCTGATGATGATCCAGACCACTGATTTTTTAGACCAAAACTACAGATAAAAGCTACTGCAGTATATATCATCCACAAAACAGTATAAACTTGCTAAATATTACTGGAAACTGAGACTCACATTTTTCACAGATAATACATGACTGTACTATTTATTACCTCCTAGTAGAGAAATAACACAGGAACACATGTGCACATTCTTTATTATTATACTCTTATAACTCTTTATGTAATTCTTGCTTGGCATCGACATGATTGAGAGTGGAAAAACAAATCTGATGATACAGAGAAATTCAATAACTGGTCATTGGTGAAGCAGTCTTGGATGTATAAGTGCACCTACAAAATCCTGATTCAATTAAGCATTCAGAAATTTATTTCTCGAGGCTAAGCAGCTAATGTAATATAACACCACATTGCACTTGCTTGGTGTATTATTGTTTAAAAATACATAGTGATATTAAAATAAAAAAACAAAGTTTTTCCCTCAAAGGAAATTAGTAAATTATTTCATATTACCATTCCATTAAAAACACAGCTCCTAAAAATCAAAAACAAAACATGAAAGATACGAATTAATAAAAAGAATAAGTGTATGAAAATGATGAGAATATATGAGAACAGACATTCAAGGAGAAAAACTACTATTTCATGCATTCACAGAACCAAAGAATGATTAAGATCAGAAAAGAACTTTGGAGATCACCTAGTTCAACCTTCGTGCACAAGCAGGGTCACCTAGAAGACATTGCACAAGATCACATCCAGGCGAGTTTTGAATATCTCCAGAAAATGGGATTCCACAGCTTCCCTGGGCATCTTGTTCCAGTGCTCTGTCACCCTCATAAGACAGATCTTCCTCAAATTCAGGTAGAACTCCCTGTGTTTCAGTTTATGGCCTCTTTTACAATTTCCATTTACCACTGAAAATATTCTAGTCCCCAAACATCTATTTATTATTTGTTGCCAATATGAATATTTTCATGGTTATCTATTCTCATGAACTCATGACAATTCTTCTGGTACAGAAGTTATGGAGAGCAATACAGAAGATTATTTTCTAAATTTGATTCTGACTAGCGCAGGAAAACTTGTATATCACATAAAATGAAAAGCAGATCATGAGGGTGACCTTGAAAATGCAGATGTTTATGATTGCTTGAAAGGGAAAGAGAGATCATCAAGATAAACCCAACATACTACAAAAAGATTTAGAGAATAGGAAGATCCTATGATAAGCAAGTCTAAGGAAAGACATCAGTGCTTTCCTGTATTAAGGATAATTTAGGACTAAAGGGACTAAATTTAAAGAAACTGTAAAAAAAAAATAGGAGGTTTTACTATTAGAGAGAGAGGAAAACTTAATTCCAGATGATATGAGGAATATCTACATTTTTTAGTGACTATTTTGTTTATCTTTACTAAAGCACTTGTCTGTGACTAGTGCAATCTATATAAAACAAAAGGGGAAGATCTCAGAACAGATATTTTAAAATTAGATAAGAGACATTGCCAAGATATGCCATTCAAATTGGTTGGTTATTATGAACTGCATTTTAAATGCTTCCTTAACTGGGCCATATCTCAAAAACAAAAATAGAAAAAAAAAAGGGGGATCTGGGCTTAATAGAGAATTCAAATCTGAACTGTACTTATCTCAGCAAAAAAACAAATATCTTACTGCATTGCACAAACTGGCTTGCATAAACTAGAACATAACCTGGAAAATCCATGAAGTAACTCTATCCACTTAGTGCTGACAAAGTCCAATGAGAGAAGGTGTGTCAACTTTCGGACACAGCTTTTTAAGGAAAGAGACAAAAAAAGTGATCAAGTGGGTAGAGGCAGGAAGATAACAAAAAGATTGGAGAGTGATGTACGTAATGTAACATAGGAGAAGAGACTGAAATGATAAAGGTTGTTTGGTCTAGAGAAGAGAAGAATGGGAGACTACATAATAACAGTCTTTAGGTTCATAATAGACTACATCAAAGACGAAGAGAATAATCTGTTCTCCACCCCTGCCTCAGATACGAAAAAGAATGATAGGCAGACAATGCAAGAAGAATATTCAGATAAACCATCTCATGGCAAATACAGAGAAGGACAGAAACAGAGACGTTTCCAGGAAGTTGTGGAATTTCTATCACTGCAAATAGCTGATCTACAATTCATAGCAAAGCAGATTTTATTCTTGCGATATATTATTTTAAATTGTGAAAGAATGATTCTTCCAGAAATACCTGGGAGAATAAAGAACTTATGCTTCATGTCTTTTTTTTTTTTTTTAATTAATTAATATACTGTTTGCCTAATATTCCAATCTTAGCTTTTAATGAAAATAAAGGTGAAGATGAGAAAGCTATTCATTTTCCATATTATATCTGTAATGTTTCTGTAGGTTGAGATCACCTGTGAGGAAAAAACACATCACGATGAATAAATTTCAGAAATGTTGAAGAATTAATGTATGCTTGTTTAATTGGTAGGGATGCAAATCTGTGAGGAATAAATTGGGAATGACTACTTTAAATATTTTGATTCATATTCAAATTCAAATGTTTCTACCTGGTTAGAGATGGGGATGGAAATAAGTGATGATAAATGAAGAAATGCTGATTTGAAATTTGATTAGATCACTGTCATGAATTTGCTTGATAATTTGAAGGTTTGAAGGTTGGACTAGATGATCTCTAGAGGTCCCTTCCAACCTTGAATATTCTGTGATTCTGTGATTCTGTGATAATCATACTTTATTGCAGCAAAACAGCATATTAGAAAAGGTAAAGTGTGTCTCTTCAAAATTGCTCTGCATGACATTTACATATATGTCTTAAAAAAAATTATAATAATTCCACACATTTCTCTCTCTTTAAGTGTATATAAATCGTATAGTCCTTCAAATAGAAAGGAGAATCTTTCGGGATAAAGCCTATTTTGGTTTAATTCAGATACAAACATAGGCATTTATTTGCTTTCGAAGATGCTCTAGGATATCCTTTCTTGCCTCCAGTTTTCACTTCAGAAGGGCATTAATTCCCCATAGACCCCTTGTCATCCCTGTGAGACCTGTAGCATTGCTTCTGATTCCTTAGGTCATCTCAAATGGCAGTAGGCACACATATTTAGGCATAGATAACCTGAATCCCTTGTGCCCAGGGTGTTGTTACTGAACTAACTTCCAAAAACATCTAAAGAGTAGTCATGACACTTGCCTCCTGCTGTTCTGAGCTATAGGTTACAACATTATGGAACTACGAGGCAGAAACCTGTATTTATTAGTATAAATATGCTTATAGGGAATTAATTCTTATTACTTTTCACAACTTGATTTAAAAAAATCTGCTAAATAAAATATGTCTTTTTTTTTTTCAGAATTTAACATACATGAATGTGATAGAAGACTGAACCTTCATGATCACATATTAACTTCAGTCCTGAATTCAGAATTCAAGTAAAATATGATGATTTTCAATTTAGAAAGATTTTGGTTTGGGGTTTTTTGAACGACATTTTTAGACTTCTGTACAATCTGTGCAATCTACTTGCACTCCAAAGTTGAGGCAAATTACCATAGATTTATATAGTTCAGACTATCAGTTCAAAACATTAAAAATTCTTGGATCTCCTCATTTGGACTACAAATTTCAAGAAAACTTAGCCTCAGATTTCATATACCTCCTGTTTGGAATGGATTTGGTTACATCATATTGGAAATGAAATTGCTTTCTTACTTCTTGTATAGAAAAACAGAATGACCAAGAATCTAAAAACCTGTACTAGAAATGTATGAAGGGAATAAAATCACACTGAGATTAGATGCACCAGCTGTACAAAATGAAATAAATTAAGAACTATATTGGGAAATCCATATGTGTATTGCAAACTGCAAGGAGGTTTATTAGCAGGTGTATTTAAATTTAGAGAACATTGCACCCATATAAAAGTTAAAAGGATATCCAGATTTAAATTTTAAATGATTTTTTTTGTGAAGAACATTTTAATGGGTTTCCACCAAGGCAGGATTTTTCTGTAAAAAGGAATTAATGCCACTAGCTCCTTCAATGGTTTAACAAACAGTGACAAGTCTCCCAGCACATACGGTGTTTTAATTAGACATCATAGTACCAGGCAAATTGATCTCCTCTTGCCTTTCCTCTCAAGTGTCAGTTGGTTTAAGATGAAGTCTCAGACTGATTTCAGAAGGAGGGAGAGGAATTAGAGGAGGCACTCAACTTCGGCCCTCAATGGTGCTTGTGTTGCATTACCAAAGCTAATAAATTCCTTTCTTAAGCGTTTACTCCTGCAGCTGAATGGATGAATGTCAATAACCACATTCTGAGATTCTACTTAGTAGAACAGAATATTAAGTACATGTATGGTCCGTTATTTTGTAGGTCAACCTAATAGTCATCCAGCTGCATGGGGTTTTGATTCTGCAAGCTATAGAATTACTCCTCTGCTGCAATAGCAGCTTGGGAAGAAAACACTGCTGAGTGCTTTTTTTTTATGTCTGAAGTACTTAATAGGCTTTTTGTCATTTAAAAACCTGAAATTGCATGTGTCTCATACATAGCTGTCTGTATACTTATACAAGCTTATAAGAAGCTGCTATGGTCCAGTCTTGGTGTTTGTGTTGGGAAAACGACAAGAACAAGCAGTGACTCACCTCTCTCTAAGTTATATCCTTTCACAGAATAAAACAAAAACTGCCAACACAATTCATCACACAGAGGGACACTATTTTTCTCTTGCTTTAGGTCTGCTCTCCAGTTTTGACCCTTATTTCTGTCTTCTCCATATCTATAAAGTGTGACAGTGTACACTGTTACAAATATGTGGGATGGTATAGACGACCTGAGCAGAGGTCTCAGTCACCTTCTACCCAATATTCTAGTGCATACAGTGCTTCCTGGGAAGTGACTTAATTTGCCATCTTAACTTGGACTTAATATCAGTCCAAGTCATTGCACATAATTTCCCTCAATGTAGAAGCCAGAGAGGTGAGGAGACACTGGCATCTCTGAGTTTTCTGCCAGATATGAGGTCAAGCCATGGCTAAGGTGTACTTAATATCAAAAAGTTAGGAAAAAACACCTGACACCATCATTTTTTTTATGCTACCTTTAAAATATGAAAGTTTCAGAAGAACAAACAAAAATACTGATATTTGCTGTAAATAAATTCTCCTCTGATTGTCTATCATTTTCATTTTTACTTTATGATTTACATCCTACAGGGACTAAGGATCATGATACTACACCTGGGTTTCCAATGTGGAAGTTCTGTATATTGTTGCTACTACTAACCGGAAGCATCTGGAATGGTTAACTGAAGGAAAAGAAAAAAAAAAAAACACGCACAAAATCCACATACTTTGCATTTTTTTCCATCCAGCAAAAATGATTGGGAGACATAATGTGGTCTATACATTATCATACCTATATGGGAATGTCACTGTAAGCTCTATTTGCTTTCAGCTGATCTAAGTTGATTTTTTCTGGTAAAATAAATATTTATGAAAATGAAGTCATCATTAATCTAGTTATTCTCACATGCAACAGGTGTCCTTGGGATGCTTACAATTACGGGTATGAGGATGGAAACAGTTTCTTCTTTGTGCAAGAAAAACATAATCCCTTATTTGGTGCGTGCATTGCCCTGTGTCCGCAATGTTGTGTGGGTGCAACTGGTCCCCTCTGGTTGTTCTTCCAAGAATGGCTCCTCAACTACAGTGGAACTACCATCAATAAACAACGTATTTTTTGACAAAAGTAGAACATACGTTCTTGTTCCTGTGCTTGTGACTAGCAAAAACCTGAAGAGTCTTGCTGCTTCTGTTTAACTTCTGGCTTGAAATGAAGGTAGAATATGTAAAATACACATTCAAAATCTATGTCAAAATGTGATTCTGAAGTTGTTCACAGCTTGTTTAAATTCAAGCTAAAGTTAATTCAGATCTTTTGACTTTCCTAACAGGAGACATATTCTCAAGAGAGAGCCTCTCAGAGCAAATGTACTTTTGTATAGATGGAGATTATTTTCTGTCCTGAATTGGTTGTCCATCCTTAAAATATCCTAAAGAAATATGCATGATTTTCTAACTCTTAATCTTTCCTATTATCTGTCTATATAAAAATAAATGCCTGCATGTCCTTATTAAGATTTTATTTCAATCTCAGAAAAATAATCCTATTTTACCAAATAGGATAAATAGCACCAGCATAAAAAATGCTAGTGTCAGAAAGAGAATTTTTCTGAGTTGCCTGGTCTTCCAAACTTGTTTTACATTTATTTTGTTAATGGAGCTTACTGATGGACTTGTGGTTGCTATTGTTGTTTATTTATTATTTATTTATTTATTGGGTGATTTTAACTGGAGAAGAAATACTGCTTGCCATAGAACCTTCTGCTCATTTCTTAGGTGCCTGGCTGCTAAAAGTCAGAAGATTTTCACTGGTTTTAATTCTCTCTGCTTTTTTTTCTCTTTTACTGGAACTGTAAAGAGGTGTATATAACACCAAATTTACCTAACTGAAAACATTTCATACCCATTATATATGCATACATATATATTCATATGCACACACAGTCGGCTATTTTTGAAGTTTACTGTTCTCCACTGGCAATGGAGTCAATAACGATATTGAGTTCCCTGACTACCCTAAAGCTGTTGTTGAAAAAAAAATCCAAAACAGAAAGCAAAATTCTTTTTTCTTATGGAGAGAGTAGGGCAAATATTCACAGAATAGTTATTCCCTGATTTTATTTTATGGTCATGCCTGCACTGTCTTAATTAGTTGTCCTCCTTGAGACAAGATTAATGTAGAATAAAATGCTCTGTGTTGGTCTGGAGGTTGGTCTGTGCGTTGGAACTTAGCATGAACTACATAAGATAGCTAGATACTCAACTACTGTAAATGGACACAAATTCCATTTGATTCCAATAATAAAGTAAGTATCTGAATAGATTACAATCTTCCATAGAACTGTCTCCAAGAAAGTGAACATAAGGGGATATAGAGTGTGCTATCAAAAATAGGTAGTTACAGTCTAATCAAAACATTTATCCTCCATAGTGTGCCTAACTCTGTTCGCTTCTTGCTGCTCCCACTTGGCCTACCTGAAGATTTATGTTAGAGAATACTTGTTATTGTAATTATTTGCAGGAGAAATCTTTCCTTGGAGCAGGATATCTCTGCCTGCTGCTAAATAGATTCTGCCTGTGTCTGTCAGCAGTGTGCCTAGCTCCGATTCAACACCCTCACAGGCCATTGAAGTATTTTCTTCAGATGATAAAAACATAGGTCTATTCCACACAAAACAAAGAGAGATTTCTTTATTTTGCTGAGAATATGAACATATCTTGCACTCTGGTATTCAATAGTCTGACAAAAGATGTGGCTGGCTGCTTTAGGAGTGCCTCTCAGTACAGCTTATAGTGGACAGCATGTCACTGAACAGTGCATAAAACAGAGATTATATCTGTTATGATGTTGGCTACCCTTAATTCCTTGGAAAACTTTTGACTGTGTTTAACAACATTTATGTGGTGCTTCATTTCAACTCCTTAAAATTAGTTCCTATGCAAATATAATATGACAGAAATACAAAAAGAAGTATGATTTTTTTATAATGCTATTTAATATAATGTACATTTAATTTCATCTGCAAATAATTCCATTTATAATAATCTGTTCAGAGACTGTAAACAGTGGAGGACTCCACTGTTCAGAATCTCCAGTGAGATGATCTGTCTGAAGAGCTCTGATTAACATTCCTTTAAAGAGCTCAGCTTGTTTCAGTGAGAATCGTGATTGCTTTTTGATATGGCAGCCGCTGTGAGTATTTACACTTCTTCCCACTTTAGCTGTATGTTGCTAGAGGCTTTACAGTTTCATCCAGGCATGACTTAAGTGATCTAAAACCATTTGTTACACATCCTGGAAAATATAGGAGCCTTAATATGGAGGGATTTGAGTGAATAATTTTCTGTGAATAATTTATTCAGGAAATGTAACTTTCTTACTTAGCTTTTCTTCGAACTATGACTTTAGGAATATATTTGATCTTTAACATTGCTCAAATAATTATTTTTGTAAAAAGATCTTAGCCTATGCATTTCCTCCTCACTGTATCACAATGACATTTATTGGTCAAGATGAGTTGCTTGTACTTTATGAAAGATCCACTTAGTATTTCCCAGCAGATTTAGTATGACTATGCATAGAGAAGTCAGTAAAGGCAGAAATGGATGCTAAGAGTAAGATGCATCTTCAGAAAGTTATATTTAAGTCTCATGTAGATCTAGGAGATATCCAGTATGTATGATATCTCATACATAAAAGATATGTATGACAGGACAAAGACTTGCTCATTCAATAGCTGAAACAGTGATGTTTTTGCATGAGAATAACAGTGAACTGAAACAGGAAGAGTGAAAGACTAACCTATACAAACAATAATTTTAGGAATATAATTCCTGGATGGAATATTTTTTCCTGTGCCAGACTTTCCATGTAAAATATCTATGGGCTTGAAATTCATGAATTAGTAATACACCAAGGAAGCTGCTTAAAGAAGGCAGGAAACAACTCCACAAATTGGGAGGATGGTAGTACTTGTAGACTACAAAAATACTGCTCTAAGAGTGGGTAATTTCCACCAACCTTGTCTAGCAAAATCAGAGAGATGATAAACAAGTGTAATTTATTTTTATGCAGAAGTCAGCATCTGGATCATTGGCCCAAGATGTTAAAAGTTTAAATCCTTTTGCCATCTGTAGTTATCCAGAAATATTCAGAACTCGTGGAGATGATGAAAACTCTAGTATAATCTTCTTTACCGTCTTCATGAATTTTGTCTTCCTCCTCTCCAGCAAGCTAAGTCCTTCCCTCCTACATCAGTTCTCACGGTGCCATCAGTTTTCAAAAGTGGTTTGTGGAGCACTTCCATTTTATGAATGTGCTTGTGAGAATGTCGCTTTAGCTTCCTGTAAACACCCTTACTGATAAAAAAGCTGCTGACCTGACTATACATGAATTCAAGTCTTTGTGAAAAGATGATTCCTACATTACTGCACAGCTCCAAGTTTCCTTAAGGGAATACAATGTCAAAACCGAGAAACAGAGCTCTGCTTTTAGCCTACTAGAATATCACAGCTGCAAACAGCTGCTGCAGTATATGGCATAGCAGATGCAAAGAACAACACTTGTGAGTGGTGAAATGTTTGGATAACGCAACAGTGCATCATAAAGTTATCATTAAAAATTAATTCAGCATCGGTAGTTGTCTAGACAGGTGTTGTCATCATGTTTTATTTACCTCACCCAATACCACTGTTCATTCTGAGAGCTCCTTATTTCACACTTCACTGTTTGTTCCATCCTCTGTCCTGTTCAACACAAGCAGCGGGAATCCAGCCCCCACTGAGCTGCCTGTTTCACCTAGTAAAATAGTGCATGTATTACTGAGAAAATAGTATGATCAAGGCTATGTTTTTTAAAAAAAATTCATTCGCATTGGTTTTTCATGTTCATATACTTGCCTTTCTTCCAAGCAGAACAAGAAGAGAATCTAGTTAATTTTTATCAAATTGTAAAATAACTCCCATTTCTTTTATATTGATATTCTGAAAAAAAACCTTCATCTGCATTTTTAAGTCTTCCAAATCACATTTTAATTTTTCCTTTTCTTTCTCCATTTCAAAGTGGAAAAAAATGTCCTCTTTCATTTCCCTACCCACCCCACTTACTCTCATAAAAACAATCCATTCCAGTTGTTCTTACTCATATATTTTCAAACTATTTCTAAGTACCATACATTTTCCCCTTGCATTTGTCTATCACTTGGATTGTTCTTTAATCCTCAGAATCTCTTGTCCATTAGTTAATACTGTTAACTGTTTCTAGCACTGCAGATTAAGAATCTTGTCTTAAACCAGGACTCAAATATTATTTGTCATGATCTGAAAGAAATAAATAAGTCTTTTCAGGTGGATGTGGACAGACAGAAGAGGGACTATAAGGAAAATAATCTACATTTTTTTTTTCGTTTTTTTCTGGAGGAGATGTCAGTAGCAGAATTAAAGTGAATTAAAGTGAATCAGGTTTTATCAAGAATAAATGCAGACCACTGCTTGAGGAAGTATGTGAAGTACAATACTGAATATTTTAAAAATAAATAAATAAAATAAAAAATTAATATTAAATTTAGATCTGTGATTAAACAATGACAAACATATTTGAGCATTCAGAACTAATGCTGATATGTTGTGTCTATATTTCTACACTGGAATTACTGTATGCTACACATAAGAATATCCCAAATTGTTAGCATACCTAATAGATATCCAACAGCTGGAATTTATCCCAGATCTTGAATGTAATCAAAATCTACAACATATTAACCACACTCATCTAGCTCAGAATATTAACTCTGCATCAATCTATAAGCCTTTAGTGTTTGACATAAATACCTTGTTATATCAAGTTAGGAGGATGACTAGTAGAATTTCTCATTTCATTGGCATTTCTGATGCCACCTCCTGGTGAATATTTCTTCAGAACACAGAGACGGAACACATCATTTTAATG
>JAVCKT010097740.1:0-11394 GCA_032273925.1 Rhynchotus rufescens
CCCGGAGCCTCTCGAGCCGCCGGCAGCACCGGGAGGCGCCGCCCGGGCCCGCCCCGCCCCGCCCCGGGCCCGCGGGCTCGGCCGCGCCCCCCGGCCCGGTACCGGCACCAGGGCCATGGCTTCGGGCAAGGCGGCGGGCGAGAGGCGTTGGGAGCTGGTGCGTTGGTGAGTGTGGGGCCCGGCGCCGCGGGCTGCGGTTCGGAGGGACCGGCGGCTTCGCGGGGAGGGGCCCGGGGCTGCGGGGCCGGGGCGGGCGGGGAGCATTCCCGGACCCGGGGTCCCAGGGAGCCCCAGCGCTGGGAGGGTTGGAGGCCCAGGGGAGAGAGCAGAGCAGCCGGATTCGGGAGGGTCAGGGTGGCCTCAGCAGGGCAGGAGGGTTTAGGAGGTCTGAGGTCCTGGGGGCAGAAGGGAGGGAACAGGAGACCTGCAGGGCTCAGAGGGTTGGGGCTCCCAGCAGCAGCCCCTGTGTTTCAGGCTATGCAGGGGCTGGGGGGGTTACTTTGCAAGGGGACTGTATCTCTGTGCAGGGAGGTGAGGGGTCTCAGGGCACCCTGCCACTGAACAGGGAGTTGCTGATTGGGGCTGCTAGCCTCAGCTGGGTGTTTGGGGGTCTCTGTGTCAGTGCGATGGGCCCAGGTGTCTGGGTGGAGGGGTGCAGAAGCACAGGGAAGGTGCACTAAAGTGTCGCTGCTGTTGGGCAGGATCCTCAGGGATCTTCCATGTCGGGGATCCAGTAGAGGCAGGAGAGGGTCAGGAGCAGAGGTGCTCCCGGTGCTGGGGCATCCCCCCGCAGCCAGGGGGATCAGGAGTGCCTGGTCCTGCGGGCAGGTTCTGGGCAGGAGCAGGGGCCCGCGATGGTCCTGGGTGCGAAGGCTGCGGAGGCTAAGCCAGCGCCAGGCTCGGGGGGGCAGTGCTGGGCTAACGTGGGAAACAAGCACTCCTGGTACTTTTAATATTTCATTGTGGAGTTTGTGACGTCCGAAGCGTGTGACTTTTGAGCAGGATGCGGTAGCGGTGCTGCGCTGTGAATGGGAGGACTCTTGGGGTTGCAACCCCAGCACAGTTACGCAAGGGCTGGCGCTGGCCCTGCAGCGCAGGGCGGGCGCTGGCAGCTGCCGCAGGCAGCAGCCCCACACCCCTCCAGGGACCAGGGCCCTGCGCATCCCGGGGAGGCTGAGGCTGCCTTGGTGCCCTGCTCGCCTCCCTCCGCACTGCAGGGCTCCCCTCGCACACTTAGGCTGCGTGCGGAGCAGGTACTGCCCTTGTCCTGGTGGGGGGGAACAGCAGCAGGGAGATTCTCTGCCACGGAAACTGACCCATGATTCGGGTCTGGCTTTGCTGGGTCCCATCTTGGTGCCACACTGGGAGCCCCAGGAATGCTCTGTTGGGAGCAGGGAGCCACATTGCTGTGGGGGGCTCAGCCACGGGACCAGCAGCCCATGCACCCGTGTACCTGTAGGCACTCCTGCTTCAACTGAAATAGCAACCTCTGATTCATCACATGGATATTAATAAACCTCAGCATCTGGTCTGGTGTCAGAGCACCATTAGAAGGATGTCAGCCAGGTCTCAGAGGCAGTAGCCGTGCTGAGGACGGCACAATGCAGCAGTGGCCCGGCCGGGGATGGGCGGTGGGACGCTGTGGGATGTTGCTGTGCGGTGGCTCCAGGAGGCCTCGCAGCTGCCGCCTGCAACACGAGCACCTCCCAGGGCCGAGCTTCCTCGCTGCGACTCCCTTGCTCTCATTCCTTATGCCTTGGGGCTGTGGCAGCTCCCAGGGCCAGCCGCCCTTCCAACCTGCCGGCTCTGTGTCCTCCCCCCAGCAACGCGGCACTGATGAATATTTCAGCCGCTCGCTGTTATTTTTAGGTATGTGCGGGAGGGCCGGTTCCGCATCGAGGAGAGGACGCTGACTGCTTTCCAGTGGCTACACTCGCCCCAGCAGCACCGCATCGTCAGTCGGGCCGACCTGGGCTCTCCCAGCAGGTACAGGACCCCCGCGTGGCCAGCACTGCATCAGCATTGGCAACTGCATGCTCCCAGGCCTGCCCTAGTGTCACGGGTGTACAAACACCCCATTCCCATCTGAGACAAGGGCCTGGGCACCCCGGCAGTGGCAGCAAGTAGGAGGTGTCAGGCCAGACTCTGGGTGTTGAAGAGATGCAAGGTGCAGATTAACCTCGTTTGCGCTCTCAATGTCTCGTGCTTCTTGTTCTTGCTGCTGGAGCCCTGAGAGCCTTGGCATATTTATCCACCCAGAACTGCACGGCCGGAGCGATGGCCACGGTGCCTTCGCATCACCCATCTGCCTGTGCCCCCTTTGGCAGGGGACACTCGAGGGGCTGAGGCCAGCGCTGCTGCCCTAGAGCATTGCAGTGCATGGGGAGCAGGAGCGGACTGTGCTCTGCAGAGGCTGACAAGCCCAACATGGCTGGTGCCTCCAAGGAGGGGGATGCAGCCCGACGGGTACCGTGCTGCACCCCTGCACCAGGCCCTGCCTCCCCCACAACAACACACTTGGGGCCCGCTGCGATTGGGACCTGTTGGCCCTGGGCTGGTCCCCAGGGCAGGAAAGGACCTTCAGCGCCTGCAGGTCTTGATCCTGGAGGCTCCGCTTTCCCCCTCCTCAGGTTGTGCCATTGATTCAGCCACAGCAGAACGGCTCCTGCAGGGCTCCCATGCTGGACCGACCTCCAGCTTCAGGATGGAATCCATGAATTTTGCTCCATTAACTAGGGGCTTGTTTTTATTTGCTTATTTATTTATCTTTAAAATAAAGATAAATATTTGCTTTTTTTAAAAAAACAGCCCTTTGTTCCTACCTGATGCACACTGCGGGGTTAAATCCCCAGTCATGGGCACATCCAAACTCGCAGCTGCCCCACTGCGTTCCCTGCTCCACTCCCTGCTGCCAGCAGTGCGGAGGGGGCTGCAGCAGCCCTGTGCCCGGAGCCGCCCGCGTCACGGCGGCGCTCCGTGCGGCGCGGCGCCGCCGAGGCCCCTCGCGGGGGCGGCTGTGCTGGTGCGGCGCCAGACGGCCGCGGTGCGCGGCAGCGGCGGCACGGGCAGAGGCGCCGCCAGCAGCGAGGCGATAGCTGCGCCGCAGGCTGCGGGGCTGCGTGGCCGCAGCGCTCTGCGCACGCGGGGCTGCTCCGGTGTGGGGAAGCTGCAGCGGAGCCAGGTAAGGGGCGGTGGAGCTGGCGCAGCAGGATGCGGTGCAGGGGGATGCGGCGTGGTGGGATGCAGGCGCAGAGCACCGCAGCGGCGTGCGGGGCTGGCAGCAGAGCAAGCAGGAACAAAGGCAGGGAGGTCTCCGTGCGCCCTTGCGTTGCTCCGGGCAGGTGGTGCGGGCAGCGGTGCAGCCGCGAGCCCTGCAGCTCTGTGCAGTGGTGCTTGGGGCAGGGTGGTCTGTGCAGTTCTGGGGTGGCATCCCCAGGTGCCAGGCGCTGCAGCGCTGCTGTCAGCAGGAGTCTCCATTTCTGGAGCACCCTGGGGTGCTGAAGGCTGCTTGGGGAGGGTAGCCCCTGATCCCTCCCGCTTCGCTGACATGGCACCACGGTGCTGCTGGTCCCTTCCAAGCAAGCGAGCCTGCCGCCTCCGCTGTGCACGCTGCTCTATTTCAGGCTGCTCATTTTAGCATCGCAGGGAGGGAACATCTGTCCTCCCGGCACGACACACTAAGCGCTGGCAGTGGCCCAGGGTGGGTGTCTCCTTCAGGGTCCAGCAGCACACGCGCTTCCCGGGTGCAAGCGCGGGCTGTGCATGGTGCAGCTTGGGCAGGTAGCTCCCTCCTGCCCTGCCCTCCTGCAGGGCAGCTCGTGACAGCCCTGCCACGGGCACCGCACTCATCCCGGGCTCCTGCTTGTGTTTCTCATCCTCCCTATTCTGCTGGCTCCGTGGTGCACAGGGCAGCAGGAGACGGTGCCACTGGGCACTTCGCAGCTGCAGCATGAGCAGACTCCTGCTGAGGCTGGACTCGGGCAGCCACCCTGATCTCTTCATTTTTGGGGAATATCACCCAGCCCAGACTCAACATTTGCCTCCCTGCTGCTTCCAGGCAGAGGGAGCTGCTCCTTGGTCAAGATCCTGCAAACCCCACTGTGAGTGCTGTGACGTGGAGGTGATGTCAGGAGGTGCAGTGGGGTTTGCACGGCCCAGGTCCAAGCCTGCCGTCTTGTTTGCACAATGACACGCAGCCACCCACATGTTGGCGCTGCCCCACGCGCTGGCGCCTGCCTGCGCCCCTGCTCCCGGTCAGCGCCGGTGCCGCCACACGCCGATGTGCAGGTAGCCATGGCAACGCTGCCGGCCGCGGGCAGCGCGGCTGCTCCCGCAGAGCCCACCCCAGTGCGTCCCCACCGCCCAGCTGCACGCCACGCGGCGCAACACGCACACGAGCTCTATGTACACACCTGCATGCGCATGCATGCCTGGGGGTGTCGAACATAACGACACACTGCTGCTGGCGGGATGCTAACCTGTGCTTTTGCTCCCAGCATCTCCTGCCAGCGCCCAGTGCAGACAGGGCAGCGGTGGGAGGTAATGGGAGACGTGAGGGCAGCAGAGGTTTTCCAAGGGAACTGCATCCCTGGTCCAGCAGGGGAGAGAAAGCATGGAGCTCTGCACATTTAATTTAGAAGTTCCAAATTTGCAGCAAACCACAGATTGTTTAAATAGTGCTGGAGGGGCTCTGAGATGCCCTGATGTCCACAGCGCTGCTCAGATGCAGCTGCTGGAGGTTTTTCTCCTTGTTGTGGCCAGACAAGTGTTTTACTGGGACTTTGTGCCCCTTCCCACCGGAGGTGCCTCCCTGCTTTCCTGGTGGCCGTTCTTGGTGATGCGTCTGCTGCACTGGGCTCTGCAGGAAGCCATGTGCTGCCTGCAGCTGGAGATAGCGCAGCCGTGGGAAGGTGCTGGGGTGCCCTGGGACCAGCAGGGCTGGAGAGGGGTGCGGAGCTGGGTGCGGAGCCAAGCAATGTTGCTCCTAGCCAGGAAGCAGCCAGGCTGGCCCGCCGTACCCCTCGCCGTGCTCCTCGCTGTGCTCCTCGCTGTGCTCCTCGCTGTGCTCCTTGAGGTCCACACAGGCAGGACCGGTGCTGTGGCTGCTCACCCACACTCTCGTGCCGGCGGCTGCACACTGAGGAGCCGGGGGAACGCGTGTCCCCCTCCCAGTTCTGGGCCTGAGGGTGTGAGATACCCCGCGGCAGAGGGCACCTGGGAGAGGGCTGATGCCGGGCGCAGGGCGCAGGCTGAGCGGAGCCGGCGGCCGCGCTGCCTGGGGCCCTGTGCAGCGCTCCTGCCATTAGGGGAAATGCGACTGGGCCACAAAGGGTTGCGAAAAGTGCAGGGGGAGGAGAGCAAAGGAAACGGCAGTTTTTGTGGCAGCGCGGGCGCGCGCCCGAGGGCAGGCACTGGCGCGCAGGGCACTCACAGCTCCGTCCCAGCAGCCGCCTCCCGACCCGCGCGGCACGCGGGGCAGGGCCGGCCCCACTCCTGTTCCTGTTCCTGCTCCTGTCCCGCCGCGTCCCCGTGGAGCAGCCACCATGTTCCAGCGGAAGCGCAGCGTCTCCTTTGGTGGCTATGGCTGGTGGGTGCCTTCGCGTCCCCTTCCCTGCCCATGGGCCCCCAGTGGTGCAGCCGTGGCCGGCTGAGCCCCGCGTTCTTCCCGGGAGTGCTGGTCCGCGTCCCTGCCACCCCGTCCCCCCGTGCGGCTGCTGCTCCTGCCGGTGCTGCCATCCCAATGCGCGTGGAGCCCCAGCAGCACGGCCAGGTCACAGCCACTGCAGCTCTGGGACCATCCAGCCCGGGCTGGACTCCTGGAGTGGAAACGCATGGTCCTATGCCCTGTTCTCCAAGCTGCTTTGCATGGAAGAAATTCAGGGAAAGGGCCCTGTTGTCCCAGACCGTTTGTGTTTGCTGCTGCCACGGCCGTGGTTGTTTTGTGGGTGAGGAGCCCCCAGCTCCTGCTACCCCCCTGTCCCACGGGCAGAGCTGCTCCAGGATCCTGAGTCCCAGTGGGAGCCGCAGCACTACTGGGAGCCCCAGTACATGTGGGATGCACTGAGCAACACGCTGTGGCCACAGGGCTCTGTTGCCAGGGTGACAGGCATGGGCTTGGGATGCTCCTGGGGACACTGGGAGGATGCAGCGTGGCGTCAGCTCCTTGGGAGCAGGGCTCAGCAGCAGTGGTGGTGCTCCAGCTGCAGCAGGGCGCTGGGGCGCTCCCAGGGAGCATGTTTCATGGACACAGTGCAGTGCCAGGATGCTCCCAGGGACTATGTTCCATGGACGCGGCACGTGCTGGGGTGCTCCCAAGGACCCTGTTCCATGGATGTGGCACATGCCAGGGTGCTCCTGAGGACCGCATTCCATGGACGTGACACGTGCTGGGGTGCTCTGAGGGCCATGTTTCACGTTGCGGTGCTGGGAGGCTCCCCGCGCGTGCCCGTGGGCGCAGCGCCGGCCCCGTGGGAGCGTGCTGGGCGTTGGCGCGCGGAAGCGGCCGTGCTGCTACCCGCAGCGCTGGGCCGGCGGGTTGCCGGAACGCCCTTCCTGCGGCCGCGCGTGCGCGGGGCAGCGCTCGCTCACTGGCAGCCCCAGGCACCGGCTCCTGCCTCTGACCTCGTGGCCGCCGCGGTGCCCGGCGCACTGGGGCTCCATCCCGCTGTTTTGTCCTCTTAATCCCAGGCTAAGGAGCACTGCACGATCTTCCCCATGTGCTCCCTTCCGGGTGCTGTGTCTCGCTGCTGCCCCGCGGCCCCTCCGCACAGCGCTGCCGCTTGGGCAACAGGTTGTTTTGCAGCCAGCGGCAGCGAGGCAGAGCGTGACTTAATGATCAGTGAGCTCTGGAGGGGCTCGTTAAATATTAAGTGGTAATAGCGGTGCCCGGGCCTATTTTTAGGCAGGTCATGTGCCGCAGCGCCGGGCGCAGAAGCGGCGCGGCTGGGGGCCGAGCGCGGCGGGGGCGTCCGCGGCGCAGCAGCGAGCGGGGAAGTGCTGCAGCGGCCTGGCGGCGCACAGTGCTCACGCTGCACAAACGGCGCTTCCCACCTTGTTTTCCTATCTGGGAATTAGTTCTGCGTGGCAGAAACAGAGTGTTAGCAGCGACTGCCAGAAACCATGGTTTTCTACGTGGAGACGTTGCAGTGATCTGCATTAATTGCTGTTAATGGGTACCGGCTCTGTGGAGATGGGCACTTAGCAGCACGGCCAAGCAGGCAGAGGCAGCATGGAGTGGCCCGCAAGGCCATGTGGTGCTTGTCACGTCCCGATGGCCACACAGGGCTCTTCATGTCCCACGAGGCTGTGCAGTGCTCGCTGTGTCCTGACGGAGCTGCTAACACCACTTCTCCTCTGCTCTCCCCCCAGGATCGACAAGACGATGCTCGCCAGCCTGAAGATCAAGTAAGTGTGCGCGTCCCCGGCCCCAAGGCCGCTTTGCTGCCCAGCCTGGGCTCGGGCTGAGGGTGTCTGCCCAGCACCGGGGCCGGTCTGCAGAGCCGCGCTGCAGCCGGACACACGACGCGCAGGGTGCTTCTTCCCACCGCCTTAGAAAGAGCCCAGCACGGTGCTGTGCTGGCACAAGGGTCAGCCCCTCGCCCCCCCAACTGCCCCTTGATCCCCACTAGACTCTAACTGAGTCTCTTGGGCAGCATGGGGAGAACCACCAAGCACCAGCAAAGGCCCTTTGGCAGGTGAGGAGCTGCTCAGGCACCTCTGCAGGTGAACATAGCAATGCAGCCATTCCTATCCGCAAGGAGAGCGGCTGCTGAGGCGCTGCATGAGCGGCTGCGTGTGGCTGTGGGAAGCATGTGGCACCCAGGATGGGAGCAGAAGCAAGATGCGTGCGGCCTTTGCTACAGGAGCAGTGTCCAGCGCCTGGGCACGGGAGCTCGGGCCGCTTTGTTTTTCCGTCCATCCCTGGAAAAGCGGCGGCCGTGCCGGGTGGCACAGCCCCCACGAGGGGGCATCCTCCTGCAGCGCCGCTGCAGCCTTCAGAGCGCCCTGCGCCCTGGCCAGGCTGCCCGCACCAACCTCTGCTCCTGCCCCTTCCAGAAGTGATGGATGGTGCAGTTTGAGGAGCGCCTTGGGGCCATGGAGACTCCCGACATCCTGCTTTGTCAGGGTGTGTGGGTCTGCTCTGTGGAGCAGCCGGGAGCACTGATGCTAGTGGCTGTGGGAGGGCTGGTGCCCATCAGCCTTCGGCTGCGATGTCGAGCACTAGGGCGCCGACAGCTCAGGGTGGCTGGGAGAGCATGGGGAGCCATGGGTGCTGCCGGCTCATTTCCTCCCTTGATTCGATTTATCTTGATCCTACACCGAGCTCTTGGAGCTCGTCTCCGCTGAGAGGGGAGGGCGCAGGCCCGCAGCCGGCCCTGGGAGCTGCGCCGCTGCAGGAGGTGGATCTGCGACAGCCGGTTCCCATGATCTCGCAGGCTTGGGAGCTGCCCAAACGGAGCTCCATCCCGCGCTGCAGCATCCAAGCAGGGATGCTGATACCCTGGCCCCTATGCAGCTCCTCTCTGTCTGTGTGGGAGCAACTGAGCATTGCTGGCAGTAATTGCATGGGCAGCATGAGCAGGGAAGGTGATTGGCAGCATCCCCTCTAGCTTGTGGTGCTCTGTCCCCACCTCTAATCTGAGATGTGTTTGACCTTCCCTGCTGCTCTGCGTTATGGTGCCGTGGAGCCCCTGTGGCCCATGGCAGCTCCCCTGCTCTGCAATGTCCCATCTCGGGGGAGGAACAACCACCTGCCTTCTGCTTCACTGCTGTCTCCTCCATCTCTCCAGCCTGAGCCATAAAGCAAATCTCTAATCAGATTACTTGGGGCTGGATGCTGCATAATCGAAAGCTCTGTTTCTTGTGATACTTCCCTTAAAACAGGCTGCAGTCTTATCCTCCTCTGGCAGCACATCTCGAAATGCTGTAATCGCTTTTTCCCGAGCATGCGAGCGCTGCAGTCCTTTTCTTCCCATGCCAGGGAATCGGGGATGCGGCTGCTCCTCCTGCACTAACTTGGGTGCTATTTTCGTCCTTCCCTGTCACTTGCACCCTTTGTTTGTTGCTCTCTGGCTCCATCCCCTTGAAGGAAGAGGCTCCACAGGGATGGGGTGGCTGCTGTGTGGCCCTCAGCACTGGCACCTTTGCACCTGTGAGTGCTGGGGCACTTGAGGGGCAGGCAGGGCAGCTCTGAGTATTTTTCAGGGACACAGAGCACGATGCTGGAATCAGACTAGGAAGCAAAGACTGTGCACTGGGATAAATGCTCTTTGCGTTTGGAGGAGAGAATCGCTACCAATAAATGAAGCCTGTTCCGTTTGTGTGCACTCTTCTGCAGCCTGACTTCACTGAGGCACCAGAGTAAGAGCCAAAGTTGCTCCATAGATGCAGGCATTTTAACACTAATAGTGTCAGTGGAATTGTGTTTCCAGGGGAGGCTCTACAGTCCAAGGTAGAGGCTTGATGCTGTCACCCGCAGGGTTTTCAGAACCATCTTCCATAGCACTGTGCACAGGAGGAACCAGCGAGCTCTCCAGCCGCCCTGGTGTCTTATTAATCCCAGCGTGTAATTGCTCAGGCTGAGGCGAGTGCTCAGTGGCTCACGGGGGAAGATTTTCAGTTAGCTGCAAAACTGCTTTCCCTGCAGCAAAAATGTCAGGACTTTTCAAAGAGGTGGCAGCTGCTTATCTCCAAGGTTATTTAGGCATTGCACTGGTCATGCAAAACCTGCACACCTGCGTCCACCTCCGGAGCACGTCCTTGTCGGCAGCCCCGAGCGTGCATGCTTGTGCACATGTGTGTGCATGTGTGTGCATGTGTGCTCATGCATGTGCATATGTGTGTGCAGGGGGGCAGGGAGCCGCATGGGGGCTGCACCAGGTCCTGCCCCTCCGTGAGCCCCTGGGAGCGAAGTCCCGGCCCCGGCTGTTTGGAGGCCAGAGGCGGCTGCCAGCCCCAGCATCCTCTGTTGCCAAACATGAAAGAAATGAGCATCTTTAAAAATCGATACCAAGGCACTTGGGTGCGCAGCAGCAGAGGATTAATGCTTAACTTGTTGGCAGAGGGAGGGGGCATCCCCCAGGGGAGACTCAGCGAAACTCACAGCTCTGTTTAATGCAATAGGTGAAAGCTTTAAAATTACCACCCACCCCATTAAATGGAGCTAATGAGGTGCTGGAGGACTGATGTAATTTGGCATGGAAATGGGATTGCTTGGTTGCTTGCTATGGCTTAGAAATCTGTCAGCCCTTTCCTGAGTGGAAGCTGCTGCCGTTTTCCATGGAGTGAAGGGACCCGCTGCTCCAAGAGGGCTCCAGCTTTGCCCCCTGCAGCTTTGTGGTCCTGCTCCAGAGCTGCTGAGACCTGGACATTCATGTTGAAACGTACCAGGATTCGGCTCTGGACTGCATGGCTGCTGCAGCTGCGTTGTTCCGGGTGGTGGATAGGGGTGTTGACCCAAGGGCTTGCGTGTGCTCAGCCATCTTGAAGTGTAGAGTGGAAAGTACTGCAAAGATGAAGGGCACTTTGACTGGCTTGAGCATGGTGCACAACTAGAGCCGAGGCTGCGGTGCTTCCCTGGAAGTGGCTGGAGTTGCAGTAGTGTCAATCACCTGAAAGGTGGTGGTTGCAGACGGGGACCGTGGAGCTGCAGCTGGTGCAGAGCAGATGTGAGGAGCTGTGGGTAGCGCAGGGACAGGATGCATGGGACGGGATGGGAGGACAGAGCACAGTGGCTATGGGAGTCATGGGGCTCCTTTCTCCTCTCCACTTGCAGCGGGGCTGAGGGCTGTGTCCTTGCCCGATGGTGGTGCCAAACCTTGGATAGGCACCTGTGTTTTAGCAGTCCTGTCTGCAGATCTCATGCTCTCCTGCCCCGGGCCTGGCTGTGTCTTCATCCCCTAGCGAGGCGCATGCTCATGTGAGGACGCAGCCAGCACCGCTCTGCCTCCCCTGCAGATCAGGACAGCAGGAGGGGAAGGGCACAGGGGGAGCACGTGTGCAATGCGGGGCTGCGTGGGGAAAGTGTCTTCACTCTGCTGAGGCTTCGAAGTTGTGGTAACTTCATCCCTCTAAAGGCTCCGCCAGGGTCCTGTCATTGCAACCTCAGCATCAACATTAGAGCAATGCTTGTGACATCGCAACTTCACCATAAAAATTAAGTCCCTGCTCGTTTAAGGTTCTTAAAACGCAGCTAATCCCCAGCAGCAGTCAGTGCGCGGCAGCGCAAGGGGCCGTGTCCTCGACCGCTTGGAGAGCGTCGGGCGCCCCTGCTCTTCCCTCGGCCCTTTCCAGGGTTACAAGGACAGAAACAGGGGCAGCTGGAGCCGGGCGGGCGCTGCGCGGGCCTCGGCGGCGGCGCCGCCCCCGGGGACGGAGCGGGGCGGGGGGGCTGCG